>BSBK01004972.1:2500-185695 GCA_027943335.1 Chamaecyparis obtusa | reverse complement strand
AGTTGGGCCACCTGAAATGGCGAAAAATAATTTTCTTCAAAATTTCTGTTTGGGCTTCAAAGGTTATCTTGAGCCAACTATGATGTAATAAAATGTAAAATAAAATAATTCTAAGTTTGGTCGGCCTTATTGGCTAAAATTCTGGAACCTTCCCAAGTGGTGGAAAATTGCTTATATAAGGAAGGTTGTATTATTGTCTTAGGTAGTTCAGAATAGTTCTGGGTAGTAGATCTAGGTATCGATTTGAGGCTTTGTCCTATAGAATATTGTAAGGGAATGCCCATGTGGTTTTGCATATTGTAATTCTGAAAGTTTGTAATTCCACATTTGTGGAGATAATAAGAAGCCAATTTTATGTTCTTGCATATTATTGTTGTTGTTTCTCTATTTCCGTTAAGTGTTTGTGGTATTAAGGGGAGCACCCTTCATCAAGAGATTTGGAGCTCTGTTTAGTACTAGTTATCAAATGAAAGTTTCTAATTTCTCTAGTACATTGAAACTTGAGAATTTAATTGACTGAATTTGTGAATTAGAATACAGCTTTGAGCTTTATGAAATTGAAGATTCTCTTAGAGTGAGGTTGGCACAGACTAAGTTGAAAGGACATGTTGCTCTTTGGTGGAAAGAATTGTAGAGAGAAAGAGAAGATGAAGGTGAAATGAAGATCAATCAGTGGAGATTGGTGTTGACTAAGTTGAAACCTAAGTTCATACCTACCAACTATGAGCTTGAATTGTTTGATAAGTTGTAGAATCTAAAGCAAAAAGATTTAACTATTGAACACTATACCGAGGATTTCTACAAACTTACTATTCAGTCTTGACATAGAGAACTTGGTAAGGAAAAGGTAGCTCGATAGGTTAATGGTTTGAGATTCAATATTTAGGATGAGATTGGTATTGTTGAAGTTGCTTATTAGTATGCTCTGAAAGTAGAAGATGTTGGATATTTTCCAGCAAGCCAGTACTGACTGTATGTTTGTCATTGATGAAAACATAGGGTAAGTATCATATGTAGATGATTATGTAGTAAGCTTTGAGTATATGCAGCATGGATATGTTATCAGAATGATATCATGGATGTAGAGGTTACTATAAATATATACAGCTATATAGTATCTTGTGTTAGCAGTGTTATTGACAGAGTTACAGGCAGTGTTTTGTGTATGGTTGTCCGTATAGTTGTCACAAAGCCTTGCACCTTTCAATATGTTATGGAGACATGTTAGTGATGTTACATTCATGGATGCACAGTTTGATGATTAGTAAAAGTGAAGTTATGTAGTAGCTATTAGCTAGTAGTAGTTTCTTGTGATTATTCAGAAGGGCTGATAGAGATTATATTGGTTCTAGAGTTGCGCTTACCATTTTGGTATGCACCCTTGGAGTTAAACTTAGAGATGAGTTATTAATGTTCAGTTAAGAGCACATGAAGTAATTAAGCTTGAGGAGAAAGATCCAATTATTTTCGTAGAGCCGATAGTGTGTAGCGTGCATCTACAATTATCCTATTAAACTGGTCCCAGAATGTGTTGCGTGCTTAGTAGAGTTGAATGATTCATTATTGGAGTTTTTTATGGTTTCTCTAATATGATTTCAAGGTGGTTCTAATAGGATGACTTGATTATATCATTTAGAGGAAAGATATTTATAAGCAGTCATTTGTGATTGCTTGAGTTTGGTTCATGGTTAATAGTAAGGGCAGAGAAAAGTGTGCAAAGTGTTGAACCATCAGAAGAAGGTCTATGTGACCAAGTAAAGTATTTGTGCTATACATTGGAACTAATCCAGACACCAGGTCAAAGCACAATTGACCAAGATCTAGATATAGTGTGTATCTATTAAACAGAAGGTTGTAGCCTCCACCCGTTTGAGTAGTGTGTTCTTGGATAGTGCATCCTCTCCCCTAATAGGGACTATTGTAAAAGACTCCTAATAGGGTCTAACCCTTGACCAGGTCTACTATACTAAATATATTGTAAAGTAACTCCTAACATGGTTAAGGATCTTCTAGCAAGGATCATAATACACTAGTACAAAATATTAGTGGGTGTCAATTCCCACTAGGGTTTTTACCTATTTGGGTTTCCCCATAACCAAAATATTTATGTTGTGTTCATGTTTTCTTTCATTATGTTTATGATTTATGTTTAAGTGTACTTAATTGGATAAAGAATTGAAACTTGTAGATAACTGATTCACCCCCCCCCCCCCCCCCGTCTCAGTTGTCTCTTGGGACTATTCCTAACAATTGGTATCAGAGCCAAGTGCCTTGGAGAGAAATTTTAATAGCTTGAGGTTGATCAAATGGAATTCTTCAAAAAATAAAGTCATTATTTTGATGGAGAGAATTATCTTGACTTGAAGAACAAGATGGTGACTCATTTGCAATGCATGTCTTTTAAAGTTTTTGATGTAACTATCAAAATAGCCAAGATCCCTACCTTAGAAGACCTTGCAAAGGATGATACTATTGAAAGGAAGAAGGAATTTTTTCATAAAAATGCAATAGCCAAAGAAGCCCTTATCCATGCCCTCTCTGATAAAGAGTTTTTAGAAATAAAAAAAGTAGACACTGCCCACAAGATATGGAAGCACCTAGAAGTCATGTTTAAAGAAGATAAACAAGAAAAGGATGTGCGCAAAAAGAAATGGAAGAAAAGATAAAATGCATTAGAGATGCTACTTGAAGAAAAAATTAGAGCTTACAATCAAAGGATCAATGAAGGAGTTGCTAGAATCAGGAACAATGGTGGAGAGATTTCAAAGGAAGACATTATGGACAAATTGATGACTAATCTCAATCTAGAATATGAAAGAAAGATCAACATCCTTGATGAGACCATGCAACTTACATCAAATTTCAAGAGAGAGACATTGATTAGTAAAATATTAGCTTTTGAGATTTCAAGATTGAAGACAAAACCTAAAAGTGAGATAGCCTTCAAAGCAACAGTTCATGGTAATAAATCTACAAACACTTCTGATAATTTTGATGATATTGATGAAGAGAAAACACTAGATGATTTCATTGCTATGATTTCCAAAAGAGAAAAGAAAGGAAAAGGAAAATATGAAAGTTAATTGCCATTTAAGTCCTTTTCATGTAATAATATTGGTCACTTTGCATCTAAGTGTCCTACAAGAGTTAGAAAATTCAAAAATGACTACAAGCCTAAGTACTTTAAGGAATGTTACTATGTTGGAGATGGAGTTTCAGATGATGAATCTACTGAAGAATAAATTGGATTCATTTCTATTATAGAGAAAATGAATAATAACATAGATCGTGAAGATGAGAAAGAGGAACAAGAGCTAGTATTGATTTCACAAGTTGACATAAGGATAGACTAGATTATAGATAGTGGTTGTTCATATCACATGATAGGTGAGAAATATAGATTTTCTCATATGGAAAAATACAATGGTGGCATGGTTAGATTTGGAGATAAGACTCCTAAAGCTATCACTGCTAGAGGAGCTATCACATTAGATGGAAATAACAATACTGATGATGTTCTCTATGTTGATGGTTTGAAACATAACATTCTTAGTGTTGGGAAGTTACTTGAAAAGGGTTGTCAGTTGGAGTTCAAGGACAATAAATGCATCATTAACAAAAAGGATGGCATTATGATTGCATTAGGCTCAAAGAATAAAGGTAATGTTTTCTAACTCAATTCAGAAGCAAGTTGTTTTATTACTAAAATTGATGACAATTGGTTGTGGCATAAAAGAATATGTTATATCAATTTTGATAACATAGTAAAGATAAGAAATGTAAAGGCGGTAAGAGATCTACCTTGCATAGAAAAGCCAGTTGATACCATATGCAGGGAATGTGTGATGGGAAAGCATGTGAGAAATTCATTCAGGATTAAGCACAATTCAACAGAGAACAAGTTGGAGGTAATTCATTCAGACCTATGTGGTCCTACTCAAACAAGATCATACTATGGTGAAAGGTATTTCACTTTGTTTTTTGATGATTATACTAGGATGATGTGGGTTGCATTCTTAAAAGATAAGTCAAAAGCATTTGAGAAGTTCAAAATATTGAAAGCTAAGGTTGAGGATGAATCTAGACTAAAGATAAAATGTTTGAGATCGGATAGAGGAGGAGAATTCACCTCTGATAGATTCTATAAGTTTTGTGAAGAACATGACATAAAGAGACAGTTGAGTGCACCTAGAACCCCTCAGTAGAATGGAATTGAAGAGAGAAGGAATAGGATCATCCTTGATACAACATGCACCATCATGATTGAAGGAAAAGTTGCACACACCTATTGGAGAGATGCAGTCAATACATTAGTCTATACCATCAATAGAATACAATTAAGACTAGGCACGAACAAGACACCTTATGAGCTATGGTTTGGTAATGTTCCCACAATAAAATACTTTAGAATCTTTGGAAGCAAGTGCTACATCAAGAGGGATGAAGCAGTAGGTAAGTTTGATGCAAGAAGTGATGAAGGTATTTTCCTTGGTTACTTTACTAAAAGAAAAGCTTATGAATGTTACTGTTGGAGATTTGCCAGCAGGCTAGTATTGACTATATGTTTCTCATTGATGAAAACATATGGAAAGTAGCATGTGTGGAAGTCATATGCATTAAGTTTTTAGTATATGTAGCATGGACATGATATCAGCATGATATCATGGTCATAGAGGTTAACTGTTAGTACAAATAGTTATATTGTAGCTTGTGTCAGTAGTGCTCTTGATAGAGTTACATGTAGTGTTCTATGTATGGTTGTTTGTATAGTTATCATGAAGCCTTGCACACTTGGATATATTTTGAAGACATGTTATTGATGTTTTAGTTATGAACGCATAGTCTAATATTCAGTAGAAGTGAAGTTATGCAGTTGTTATTCACTAGTAGCAGTTTCTTGCATTTATTCAGAAGAGCCAATAGAAATTTTATTGATTCTTGAGTTGTGCCCATCTTTGGGGTATGCACCCTTGGAGTTAAGTTTAGAGAAGAGTTATTGATGTTTAGTTACAAGTGCATGAAGTAATTCAGATTGAGGAGAAAGATCCAGTTGTTTTCGTAGAGCCAACAGTGTGTACCGTGTGTTTACAATTATCTTATTTGGACAAGTCCTAGAATGTGTTGCATGCACAGTAGAGTTGACAGAATTTTTATATGAGTTTTTTATGGTTTGTCTAATATGATTTCAAGGTGGTTTTAACAAGCCAACTTGATCATATCATTTATTGGAAAGATATTTATAGGCAGTCATTTTTTATTGCTGAAGTGTGGTTCATGGTTGGTTAAGTAGAGCAGAGAAGAGTGTGCAAAGTGTTGAACCATCATAAGAAGGTCTATGTGACCAAGTAAAGTATTTTTTCTATACATTGGAACTGATCTAGAGTGCAGGTCAAAGCACATTTCACCAAGATCTAGATATAGTGTGTATCTGTTAAACAAAAGGTTGTAGCCTTCACCCCTTTGAGCAGTATTCTCTCAAATAGTTCATCCTCTCCCCTAACAGGGAATATTGTAAAAGACTCCTAATAGGGTCTGACCCTTGACTAGGTCCACTGTACTAAATATATTGCAAAGAAACTCCTAACATGGATAAGGATCTTCTAGCAAGGATCATAATACACTAATACAGAATATTAGTGGGTGTCAATTCCCACTGGGGTTTTTAACAATTTGGGTTTACCTGTAACCAAAATATTGTTGTTATGTTCATGTGTTCTTTCATTGTGTTTATGCTTTATGTGTAAGTATACTTAATTAGATAAAGAATTGAAACTTGTAGATAATTGATTCACCCCACCCCTCTCAGTTTTCTCTTTGGACTATTCCTAACAGAAGATAAGTTGAAGAGGAAACAACATGGTAATCCCTAACAGAAGGAGAATATTGATCACTTTGTTAGCCCATTTTCTTGCAATAGAAAAAATCATAAGAAAATGGTCTTATCCTATAAAAATCTTGTAAAACTTGTCATGCCCTAGTTGCAACACAATTTGATTAGCAAAGAAAATCTATCAAGTTTCATAGCTTTCGAGCTTAGTCATGGATAATTTAGAATGTGTTCAAGCTTTAGTTCAAATCGCATGAACTTTGGTGTAAAAATTAGGGAGATATAGAAATTTTAAAGTTTGAGAATATAGGTCCTTTCCATGTCCTAGGGTTTCATAAAATTGTCTATTTCCAAAAATCATAGCCATTTCTATTTCTTTGTTACCTTTTTCCTAGCCACATAAAATCCTTTTTCTTACACATGCTTTATTCTATTCGCTAGTTCTCTAAGCTCCTAGGTGGTTATATCTTTCATTTGACAAATGGGAAAATATAGTGGTCGTGTGTTCTCCTGATCTTGGTGGTTAGTGACTTAACCTTTAGCGACCTGGCAAGTGGTTATTTATTCCTTCAGTTGTTGATTCACGTAATGATCCAGTCAAGGTGAGACACATTTTGAGATCAAATATGGACTATAGATGCAGATTTGGATCGACGACAGTCACTAATTCTCCTAATATAAACCAAGGTAAAGGATGTATCTAGCGACTTGGAGATTGGTTTGTGCTATACACTAAGTTTTCATCCTTTTTTCAAGCTCTCTTGGTCTTGATAACCTAGTATAACATGGGAATCATCTCCAGGTTGTGGGACCTATGCTAACTGAGATGAGACCTCTAGGTTCTAGGCTAGTTCCTCTTGGATAATTACCTTAATTTACTTCTTGACAGGAAAGTAAAACTTTAGGGGAAAAGGGATAGAAGGAATGCATCAAAGGGAAATAAATGAAAGAAAACTACCTACTAGGTGATGCACTGAAATGATGGTTTGAATTATAGTATGGAGGAAGAAATCAATGCATAAACTTAGGTCTAGGAGATCAAAACTCACTGAATAGGCTTGCATCAATATTTGATAGAAGGGTTTGCAATAGAAAGAGGTTATTCAAGGAAAGAGAGAATTTAAAAAACAATAGCATTCCTAAGAATTGGACACAATCTATAACCTATAAATAGACATTCACCTCTGCAACTAGGTATAGGAATGAGACAGATTGTTAGGGGGTTGAAGTATACCCACAAGATCATTCATATCAAATCACCCACAAGGAAACACATGAATTATAGAAAGAAAGAGGGATGAAGAACCTTAAGATATCACTAAAAACATACATATACTTAACTCGATAAGAGAAAATTTAGACAAGAAAGTATACGAATAGAAAGAATGTCACAAAGTACCTTTGTAATATCTAAACATCAATGAAAGGTTACAAAAAGTAGAAGCTAGAGGGAAAAAAGAATGCCTCAGATAACTCCTCAAAAATAAAATCTCTCTTTTCAAAATGTAAGCTCTAAGCTTCAAAAAGCTCCAAAAATAATATATACATCTCCCTCACTACACATAGGCAGGAGCAAAACCTAACTTGGGTTACAGATTTTCATAAAATAATCAAAACCTAACTCTGTCAATTCTGATTATAAATACCATAAAAATATCCCAACCGATTAGATATCATGTTTGCATGTCCATCCTTGTACTGTATCTACCTGCAGACAAGACACCTTGATCTATCTACCTCTATACAACTCGGGCTTTGCATAACTATTCAAATCTGGTACACTTAGATATTTGAATTTTAAAAGTGATTAAATGGTCATAGGTGGCACCAAACTTTATCTATCAATGGCTAAAATTTGAAGTTGATCGGTCTTTTAAAACATAGTCGTTAGATCCTTTATTTTCCCGAGCACCGCTTATATTTCTTAACCTTACCCCTACATTTAACCTCGGGCCCTCCTTTTTCCTTTAGTCACTAAATTGCTTAATGTTTTACTTAACTACGGCTTATTCTGGCGATAACGTGACTAAGCTTTATTTCCACCTTAACTTTTGCCAAGTTGCTGAAAGATTTTTTGAAGATTACACGAATACATTCACAAGCTTGGACCCATTCGATGGTTGTTGCATGATCTCATGGACTCAGAATATTCCTTAAGATCATGTGCCAACCATAGATCTTATGCTTTTTTCCACCTCACTTAAAATAATCAGACCCACTGACAGATGCCAACTGTAACACCTAGCAACCAATAAAATTATAACATGTCATACAGACCCACAAGACAAAGCCTAAACACTTGGAAGATCGAATGACTATCTTATAATGTCAAAGGCTCAGAAGATTCCATGCAATTATAAGACAACCATAGATCTTTATTTTACTGATGTCCCTGCAGATCATCTGATAATGGTCCCACTGATAAATCCTAGTCATCACTTGGCTAGCCAATAAAAAATGAGCACATCAGAACATGACGACCCACCTGATAGAGCCCTGGCAATAAAGTAGAATCAACAACTAACATATGATCGCAAGAGCTAAGAATATTCCATCAGATCATGTGCTAGCCGTAGATCTTTAGCAAAGACAACTCACTGGGCCCACTCTGACATAGCTCCACAACACAAGCCCTTGACCAATCAGGATAAAACACCTCAGACCATGTGGCAGTGGACCCATTGATGAAATAGATGTTGCATTGGAATGAAGATCGATGACTATCGCATGATCACAAGGCACAAGAATATTCCATCAAATCATGTGCCAGCCATAGATCTTGCTTCAAACTTTAACCACAGAGCTGAGACCACCAAACATTTGGAGACTACATGACTAGAGGAAAGATAGACCCCCCACCAGATCACTGGATGTCAAGGACTTAACCGCTAGGAATGAGAGACCTCGCGAACACACAGTCACTTAGTCATTGAATAAACTTAACCACTTCTTTATTCTTTTCTTTCATCTAGTGACCTAGTGACTAAAGTCTATTTCATTACCTGACAAATGGATCTAGAGATTTAGCAACCAAAGGAAGTCTCTTAATCTCTACAGCCCCTTTGACTTTTCAAATTTCTTCTAAGATCTCACGACCAAAGGGAATCCATCTAGAGACCAAGCGACTGAAGGGTATTCTTACCAAATTTTTTGTAGAAGTCACTAGATCTCAAGAAAACTTACTAAGACTTGGTGACTAAAATGGCAATGCTAAGTGGTAGAAAGATTTTAGAATATTCCATTTGATTGGGAGATTAAGAGATATAAGATAGTCATAGAATCAGGAAATATAAAGGAATATTCTATGGGGCTTAAGAGATATCATGATGAAGGCTGAGCTTATAAAGCACACATGGGAAATAGAGGTCTTAAGTGGCTAAAAAAGTAATAGTGAAATAGAATAGACCCTAGGGTTTTTAGGGTATTTTTGGCTAGATTTTTAAATTTAAACTTGCAGACTAGGGAGTTTGGATAGTTACAAAGACTAGAGGATAGGACATAAAACCATGAAATTATTAGAGATTCAATAGGGTAAAAATGTAGACCCTGGATGGATTTTAGCCTAACCAAATTTGCATGGAATAGGAAAAATTGGGTAACATTTTGGCAATTTCTACTGGATGTCAGCTTGCTAGACATTGATCAGTGGCCTTAAGAAATCCATTGGGCATAGGAGTCATCACTTTGAACATAAAATCTTGACAGAGAGACAGATCTAGAACCAGAGGAACAAAACTGTGCACAAGCACTTCTTGGGAAACAAGAAGACTAAAATGGAAAATAGGAAAACTATCCTAACCTAGACTAATTAGTGCAGAAAACTAGTTAAACAAATCCATTCACTGGTAGGCTTAAATAACTACCCTTCCTTATTAGGGTATTTTGTAGTAAGTGCATAAGGATAGCTACAAGGATATGAGGCATATAAAGGTTTATCAAACAATGGTGAACTACCTCTGCAAGGATAGGATCAAGCTTAATCACCTTAAATTGATCATGTGGAGATGTCTCGGTAAACTCCTTCTGAGCCAAGTATCTGATAGGGTAGCCTCATGAAAGTCTTAAGGAAAGACTTTCCTTGATGGTTTCCTTTTTATCTTCATGGTTTCCCTTTATTATTTATATCCATTTCAAGTCATCCTCCATGGAGAGGGGATTCTCATCCTCCTCCTTTAAATAGGAAAAAAGAACATCAAAGTTGTCAATATCTCGAAGATCTAGAACTAGTTCTTTATAATCAGGCTCCATACACAAACCTCCTATGATGTTCTCCAAACAATCTTCTCCAAAGCTTTGGTTATCCTTTGCATATTGGGAAGTTTCCTCCTTGAATATCAGATCAAGCTCATGAACTAGCATATCCTTAGGATCAATCTCTTCTACCTACTGCAATTTTATAGAGGTGGCTATGATCATAGCCTCTTCATTTTGCTCAACAAAACTAGGCAGCTCATCTAACAAGGATAAGGCATTCTCTTGCATATCAATCTCCTATCGATGATGAACCCTTTGTTTTGATTGACCCTCAGCCATAGGTAATGGCATGGTCTCTTCTTCATCATCAACAAAGAGGGGGAGCTTATCGAACAAACCAACCAAGAGCTTAGACTGAGCATCTAACTCCATTTCTTCACATTGCTAGTTCACTTCATTATAGTTATCACTCACCACTAATACCTCAGATTTCCTCTCCCCTTCATCACATGAAAGCTCATTTACCATAGGTACTTTCTCATATATTAGACTAGCATATTTGAAAAGACTTGGCATCTGACAACTAGGAGGTAGAGTCCATATGGGTATTGACAACACTTCATCATCTTGAGAGACTAGGGGGGCCTCTTGAGATGAACAACTTTCTTGTACATACTGCTTTTGTAGAGTGGTAGACTGATTCTCAAGTATAGGCTCTTGAAAAGATTTCTTTCCTTAAAACTTGGGATGTAAAATTGATAGGGCTCAGGGGGAGACATAAAATGCATACCTATCTTGAAGCTTGGAAAACTAAAGGCCTTTCCATCTTGGTGTTTCTCTATCTCAATATAGTCCTTAGGTTGTTCCAGGCCAGAACAAGGTTGCAACTACTCCAAAATAGGCTTAGAATTTTGAAGGGTACTCCCAAGGTTTGGAAATGAATGCTTTGTAGGCTCTTCATGTGTAACCTCCTAAGACAAATGGGTTCTCTAGCTTGGGATCCTAGGTTTAGGAACCTCTTGCTCAGCAATTTGTGATCTCAACCTTGCTAACACAATATCAACTTGATGATTGATTTCTTCTTGAAATTGTCTCATTTATTGCTCATCAACAAGATTCCCTACCACTTGGTAGGGAACTAACCCTTGTTCATAACTTTGAGCGTCCATCTTCTGGTGCTCTCTAATCTTGGACACTTGCTTAATCAAATCAAGCAATAGATTCTTTGCCTCTTCTTGCTCTTTTATAAAGTTTGAGTTGTGAATCTATTGCCAATGAGGCTCAGAAGGGGAGGGTGGGTGGTAAGCATGATGAGGTAGTTAGCTTTGCTTTTTTTTTTGTAACATGTGTGCCCATGATCCCTCTTGTTGGAGGGCCTACTCATAATCTTGTACAAGGGCATAATCATTTGGGACATGTTGGATATATTGATGGCCTTCTATAGTATGAAAGCTTGGGATAAAAGCATGCCTTGGGTGGCTTTGATAAGGTTGATAACTAGCCCATTAAGCATTGTCCTCATAATAGGATAGTGGGTAACCTAACTTTCCATGATAACTTGACATGTCTACTCATGCAATCAGCTGGAATTTGAATATGAAAGATTTGAAACATACCAGCACTTGATCTTTGAAACTAGTAGACTTTCTAGAGTCACCAGATATGTAGCACAATGACCTCTTCTAGGTCTATAGGATGCTATCATCATATTAGAGATAGCATACCTTGAACATTAATCTAAACTTTAGTCCCACTGGGCGTGCTAGAACTATTATACACTAAGTTTGCACCCTTGTTTCAAGCTCTCTTGGTCTTGATAACCTAGTATAACATGGGAATCATCTCCAGGTTGTGGGACCTATGCTAACTAAGATGAGACCTCTAGGTTCTAGGCTGGTTCCTCTTAGATAATAACCTTAATTTTCTTCTTGACAGGAAAGTAAAACTTTAGGTGAAAAGGGATAGAAAGAATGCATGAAAGGGAAATAACTAAAAGAAAACTACCTACTAGGTGATACACCGAAATGATGGTTTGAATTACAGTATGGAGGATGAAATCAATGCATAAACTTAGGTCTAGGAGATCACAACTCACTAAATAGGCTTGCATCAATATTTCATATAAGGGTCTCCAATAGAAAGAGGCTATTCAGGGAAAGAGAGAATTTCACAAACAATGGCATTCCTAAGAATTGGACACAATCTATAACCTGCAAATAGACATTCACCTCTGCACCTAGGTTTAGGAATGAGATAGATTTTCAGGGGGTTGAAGTATACCCACAAGATCATTCAAATCAAATCACCCACAAGGATACACATGAATTGAAGAAAGAAAGAGGGATCAAGATCCCTAAGATATCACTGAAAACATACATATACTTACCTCAATAAGAGAAAATTTAGACAAGAAGGTATAGGGATAGAAAGAATGTTAGAAAGTACCTTTGTAATATCTAAATATCAATGAAAGATTACAAAAGTTAGAAGCTAGAGGGTAGAAAGAATGCCTCGGATAACTCCTCAGAAAGAAAATCTCTCTTTTCAAAATGTAAACTCTGAGCTTCAAAAGGCTCCAAAAAGAATATATACATCTCCCTCACTGCACGTAGGTAGGAGAAAAACCTAACTAGGGTTACAGGTTTTCATAAAATAATCAAACCCTTTAACTCCATTAATTTTGATCATAAATACCATGAAAATATCCCAATTGATCAGATATCATGTTTACGTGTCCATCTCTATACTATATCTACCTGCAGAAACGCTGCCTTGATCTATCAACCTCTCTACAACTCGGGCTCACCATAACTATTCAAATCTAGTACTCTTCGATATTTGAATTTAAAAAATGATTAAATGGTCAGAGGTGGCACCAAACTTTATCTATCAACAACTGACATTTGAAGTTGATTGGTCTTTTAAAACAAAGCCATCAGATCCTTTATTTTATGGGGCACCGCTTATATTTCTTTTCATTACCCCTGCATTTAACCTTGAGCCCTCCTTTTTACTTTAGTCCCTGAATTGCTTGATGTTTTACTTAACCTCAGCTTATTTTGGTGATCATGTGATTGAGCTTTATTTCCACCTTAACAGTTTTCAAGTCATTAAAATGTTTTTTGGAGATTACGCGAATACATTCACAAGCTTGGACCCATCTGATGGCTATCGCATGATGTCGTGGCCTCAGAAGATTCCTTAAGATCATGCACCAGCCATAGATCTTATGCTTTTTTCCACCTCACTTAAAATACTCTGACCCACTAACATATGCCAACTGTAATAGCTAGCAACCAATAAGATTATAACATATCAGACAGACCAACAAGACAAAGCATGAACACTTGGAAGATCGAAGGGCTATCTTATAATCTCAAAGGCTCAAAAGATTCCATGCAATTATAAGACAACTGTAGATCTTCATTTCACTGACATCCCTATAGATCTTCTGACAATGGTCCCACTGACAAATCCAAGTCATCACTTGGCCACCCAATAAAAAATGAGCACATCAGAACATGAGGACCCACCTGACAGAGCCCTAGCAATAAAGTAGAGTCAACAACTAGCATATGATCATAGGAGCTAAGAATATTCCATCAAATCATGTGCCATCCATAGATCTTTAGGAAAGACAACTCACTAGGCATGCTCTAACATAGGTCCACATCACAAGCCCTCGACCAATTAGGATAAAAAACCTTAGACCACATGGCAGTGGACCCACTAACAAAATAGATGCTGCATTGGAATGAAGATCGATGACTATCACATGATCACAAGGCACAAGAATATTCCATTAGATCATGTGCCAGCCATAGATCTTACTTCAAACTTTAACCATAGAGCTGAGACCACCAAACATCTGGAGACTATGAGACTGAAGGAAAGATAGACTGCCTACCAGATCACTGGATGTCAAGGACTTAACCACTAGGAATGAGAGACATTGTGAACACATAGTTGCTTAGTCACTGAATTAACTTAACCTCTTCTTTATTCTTTTCTTTCATCTAGCGACCCAGCGACTAAAGTCTATTTCATTACCTGATAGATGGCTCTCTAGATTTAGTGACCAAAGGAAGTCTCTCAATCACTGTAGCCCCTTTGACTTTTCAAATTTCTTCTAAGATCTCGTGACCAAAGGGAATCCATCTATAGACCATGTGACTAAAGGATATTCTTACCAAATTTTTTGCAGAAGTTGCTATTCTCAAGAAAAATTACTAAGATGTAGCAACTAAAAGGGCAATGCTAAGTCACAAAAAGATTTTAGAATATTCCATCCGATTGGGAGATTAAGAGATACAAGTTAGTCATAGAATCAAGAAATATAAAGGAATATTCTATGGGGCTTAAGAGATCTTGTGACTAAGGCTGAGCTTATAAAGAACACATGGGAAATAGAGGTCTTAAGTGGCTGAAAATGTAATGGTGAAATAGAACAGGCCCTAGGGTTTTTAGGGTATTTTTGGCTAGATTTTTAAATTTAAACTTGTAGACCAAGGAGTTTGGATAGTTGCAGAGACTAGAGGATAGGACACAAAGCCATGAAATTCTCAGAGGTTCAACAAGGTAAAAATGCAGACCCTAGATAGAATCTAGCCTAATCAAATTTGCATGGAATAGGAAAAATTGGGTAATAGTTTGTTCACGTGATCTCCTATTCTAACCCTAGTCAAGACAAATGTTTGGTGATTATGAGTTTTCTTTGTTTGTTGATTCTCCAAATAAGCCAAGGTTAAGTCAAAGAAAAGTCAAATTTTGATGCTAGCGGTTAAGTTTTTCATTTGGTGATTTAGCGAATGTAGTGATCTCCTATTATCCTAATGAGACCTGAGGTTAAAGATATGTCTAGAGAATGTGAGAGTGCTCAGTTGCGTAATCTGTGAATATGACTTCATTTAAAGGAAAAGCAAGAATTGCTTTTTATTCACTGAATAATCTAAAAAGGTTGAGTTAAGTTCTAAGACTTGGGGAATTAGCGATAGCCATTGATTTGAGCTTTGATCGATGGTGGGAATTTAACCTCTTCATGAGACTTGAGTTAATATATTCTTTTTTGTGACTTAAATATTAAAGGTATCCTCTCATTCTCCAAATCTAACCATGGTCAAAGATAACCTTTAGTGATTATGAGAATGCTTTGGTTGTTGGATCACTAGAAGAAGTGGAGTAAGGGCTTGTCATGGTTAAAAGGTAAATATATTGGAAGAACAGAGAGATTTTATAGTGGTCATGTTACTACAAAGTAAATGTTCTTTAAGGATAATGATCATGGGATTGTGACAACCATCTAATCTTTCAATAGATAAAGACCGATGAAGCAGTGGGTCCTCGTGCCAAGTGTTACTATTTTCTCTATCCTGATTGGTTACCAAGAGGGTGATTTGGCCGATTATTTTTCAAAGCTCATTTGTCTTATATGTTGATTTGTTGGAAATTTGGCTGAAGTGAGTACATAGATATTTTCATTATGGAAACATATGATCCACATTAAGAGCACACAAGTCAGAGAGCAAGTATGGTAGATCGCAATGCAAATTTGTCTAAGTGTGAGACAGTGTTTTCACAGTGTACCAGGATATAGTTTTTGTTTGTGACATTGACTAGAGAAAGTTTAGTGCTTTCACACTTGAACATAGATGCTATGATGGCTACTAATGAACCATCTTAGAGTGAAAGTTAGTATGACATGTACAAAATTAGTTATGATAATTTTACCGAAGATAGTGTGAAGCCGATAGGATAGAATATGAAGGCAGAATTGGTAAAGAGTTAGGGGATTATTTTGTTTATCAAAATAATGAATTAATAGTATAAAGGGATGATATCCTAGATGTTAACCCTTAGATAAAGATATATGGAAGTTGACCATGTAAAGTTATTAGCCTTAATAACTTGTATATATGCAATTGTAATTGTAAAGAAAAGTAGTGATGGAAAAGTGATGTAATGAATGTAATTGTAAAATGAATGTAATATTGATGATGTGAAGATAATAGTAGAAAAGGAATATTGATACAAGAAAAATAAGGCTATGTACCTTGACCTACATTGTATATTACTTGTTTGGGTAGTGGGCTCATCTTGGAATCAGATTTTTGTATCTACAACTCCTAACAGGGTTGAGGCTTCTAACAAGGCATATAGTCCCTCAACCAGGACTGATACACTATACATATGTAATAGACTCCTAACAGGGTCAACATCCTTAACATGATACTTTTTATTAGTGGATCTTTGTGGGTACCATCCCCACCAGGGTTTTCCCTTGGCCAGGGTTTCCTCGAGAACATATCATGTGTTAGGAGTTCTTTATTGTTATGCATATTGTTTAGTTTCTTATGTTATGCATGTATAAAGATAATCTGTTATATCCATAATTGGGCAAAAGATAAAGTTTTTAGGATAATGATTCAACCCCCCCTCTCAGTATTCCCTATTTCTAACAATTGGTATCAAAGCATAGTTATTTGGAGAAGAATCATTCAAGGAAAGCCTAGCAGCTTGAGTAAGATCTCTATGGATATGGATCAACTATAGAAGAATCTTGATGAAGCTCTGAAGTAGATTGATATTCTTACTAATGAAATAAACACTCTAAAAAGGAAATATGTTGATGCAAATAACCTTATTGAGAAATTGAAAAACTAGAAGATCTGAGATCTTAAAAGGAATCTAAAATTCTTATTGAAGATTGTGATAACAACTTGGAAAAAGAAAATGAGATCCTTAAGCATGAATTGAAGATAGTGAATTTGAAGCTTAGTTTGAATGATGGAAATAGAAAAAATGAAGTAAATCTAAAATCTAAGAATGAAATTCTAAAGACTGAAAATGACAAATTGAAATCTAATCTTGAAAAAGTGACATCCGAATTTGAGAAAGTAAATGTGTAGTATACAGAACTTGAGAAGTACAATAAGATTGTGAAAGGTGAATTGACTCAATCCAAACAACAACTTGAAAGGCTATATTCAAATAGTGAGAAGATTGATGAACAAGTTTCTTTTGGGAAACCATCCTATGATAAGATTGGACTTGGATTTAATATATTTAGAACAAATGATGAAAGCAAGAAACCAGATCTGAAGACATTTGAAAGCATAGATGAGAAGAAGCCTGATGAGATCAACAAATTTGAAGATGCACCTAAAGAAGAAGAATCACCGAAGCAAGAGGAATCATCCAAAGGTAGATGTTTTTCTTGTAATGCTATTGGTCATATGAAAAAGAGATTGCATAGTTAAATAGTTTAAACCTCTAAATGGTTATTGTTATAATTGTCATGGTTTTGGACATAGAGCTACTGAATGTAGAAGACCTAAAGTTATTGAGAATAATTATGGTAATAGAATGTTTAGGAATACTAACAATGCAGATAAGAGACCTACTGAAGATATGAACAAAAGAAATGAAGTAGTGTGTTATAGATGCAACAAAGTTGGACACATTGCTAGAAATTGCAGGTCACAAATTAATCAGCAAGGACAGAGATATGGGAACAATGGAATTGTTTGTGAGATATGCAACAGGATTGGACATACAACAAGGTTTTATAGAATGAACAATGGAACTTATCATCTGAACCCTAACCCTAGAAACAATGCAAAAAGAAATGAATGTACAAGAAATAATTAGAAAGGTTGCTATAGTAATGAAGATGAAATAAAGTTTGTTAAAGGCATAGATCAAGAAGACATAATCAACATGGAAGGCAATCAGATAGGTGAAGTATTAAGTGGTAAGAATGAATCCTTACCTGATCTATCTTTAAGCACTTAAATTATGTAAATTGCAGTAGTTTAGGAACTTAGAATTAGTATAAAAGTAGATTTATGATGCATTAAGTCTTGCGTAGTTAATGTAAGGTAGTTTATGATGTAATAATGCTATGGTTAAGAGTGCAAAATAAATTGTTATGTTTTGCGAGATCGCAAGAAGTTTTAAGTTTTACAGGATAGCAGAAATAACTTTTTGGAAAGAAACGACAAAAGAATTGAATGCGATGTCAAAATTAAGTGAGATTCAAGTGATAAAAGGTTATGATCAATATAATTTTTCTATCAAAGTGAATTGAAGTGTTTGGAAGAGAAGAAAGTAGAGATTGGAAGTGTTTTGCAGAGATTTTGTGAAGGATTGAAGTGTTGAATCTTCGCAAACCCTAGAATCATGAATTTGAGGTATTTATCTTGAAAAATCTTTGAATCAATATAATGAATTGGAAGGGAACATGGATACATCTTTGATTCACAAAATTAGAGAAAAGAACAAACCTAAATTGAAGAAAGAACTAGTAGAAGCTTTAGAAGTAGACCCCAAGTTTTCTTTATCATCCGTACCAGATAGACTTTTGCATTTGGAAAATGTAAAGAGTTATCTTGGATGTAAATAGGAAATAGTAAATGACAATGATTCTACAAGTGAGTATCAGTATATATATAACTAGGATATGTCATTGAAGCAAGGTTATGAACATTTGAAAAACAATGAAATCATCACATATGGTTTACAGTATGAATTCGATAATGAAGAGTGCACAAAGATCATTTTAAGTAGAATTAACACAATGGGAAATTTTGGTTAGAAGATAGAGTGATTGACATCACAACTGACCTAATTCATGAAGTCACCAATTTATCCAAACTTGGTGCTATCCCTTTAAATGAGAAAAACATGAGGAAGATTGTCATTGACAACACTGGATCATCCTATAATGGTAGAGGTATTGTTATTAGCAAGATTAGACAACATGATGTAAGATATCTATTTAAGATTTTGTCTACAAAGTTTTGTGCTAATTCCAGAGAAGATGACATGCAAGCTGGCATGGTTCACATTGCCTATTTGATGTGTGTAGACAAAGTTTCTGTTGATATGTGTGAGATTTTGAGAATTTGGAGAAGATTAAGAAGTCTAAATATGCACAATTTAGATTCTCATCTTTGATTACATATATGTTTTTCCACCTTTTGAGAAGATTTCCTTACATAGTTGGAAATAATTGGAATGATGGATAGTCTATGATGGAAAGAATAAATAAATTTTATAGAAGTCATGTTATTGATCAAGTTAATGAGAGTGTTGTGTTAGTTTTGAAGACATTTCAGAGATTGGTATCTAGTAGATCAAGGATTCCATAGTCACTTGTGGAGAAATATAAGAATGATATTTGTTTCATGGTTGACACTGACTTTACTTACATTGAAGCAGTAGAACCCAAAGTAGAATTCATAGACCCTCTTGGCTATGAGATTTCTAAGATTGAAACAGAAGAGTATGTTGGAAGATTGCTGAGAAGTAAATTGGACAGCCAATGCAGCAGGTTTGGAACTTATGAAGACAACTTTAATTTTGTTAAAGCTAAAATTGAAGAGAAACAATCTAAGAAAAGAGTTGACAATACCATAAAGAGAATATTGAAAGACACAAGGATGAAAGAAAGAGAATTCTTGATAGCTAAATAGACAGTAGTGGTATTGAGAGATTTTGGATAGGGAGAAGTCTTGAGTGTACCACCTTTTATCCAGTGCAGTACAGAAAGAGCCTACACTAGTTAAAGTGAAAGTAGAAGAAATAGAAAAGGAACAAGTAACACTGAGCAAGAGAAAGAAAGAAATTGCTATAGAACCAGGAAAGAGATAGAAGACTATAGTTCAACCAGTACCAAGAAAGGTTGTAGAAATTAAAGATGATGACTCTACTTTGAAGAAGAAAGCATGGAAACCTAGAGTTGAGAGAGTGAATGAAGAAATAATATAAGATGGAGACTTTACTAAGATGAATAAGTACTATGATCTTTATAACTATTCTAAAAGATTGAATCTTGAAAATTCTATTGTTAAGTACATGATTTTGGCTAAAAAGAAGTTTGATACAATTCAAGGTCAGATACCTGATGATTTGTACAATAAACTTATTAATAGAAAGAAGAGAGCATCTGAGGAAGACAAGACTATAGGAGAGAATCTTGTGAGAAAGCTTTGTGAAGTGAAAGATTATGATAATTTGAAGAAGATTTTGAAGCCCCTTGACACTCTTTTGAGGACTAAGAGGAGAACCATTCAGATCATGGTAGGATAGTATGAGCAAGTGAGAACAAAAATAAAGAAAGCAATAATTAAAGTAATGGTGAAATTGTTGGAGAAACTTCAGTTGTAGCAGGACATGCAGTTGATGTTGAACCAGAGGATATTCCCTCTCCTTTGGCTGTTAACATTGAAGATGATACAATGGACATTGAAGGCACTAGGGTGACCTTGGATACTGAAGATAATGTATTTAAGAATTTAGATAACATTGTTGACAATTCGTCTCTTGATGAACTAGATAGGACTGAAGAAGCAGTGCTGACTAAATGGGTGAGTGATGAACCTAAAGAGAGAGAAATTCATGCACCCACTCCTGAGGCAAAGAAGAAGGAAATTGGAACTTTGTTTGAACACTTAGGTAAAGAAGTTGATGATGATGATCAGCTAGAGCTGATTAGTTCCTTGAATAAAATTATTGGTAAAAATAAGAAGGTAAAGAATTTAGAAGGAAGTCTAAAGGAACTGATAGAGAAGTTGAAAAGTATTGTAACTACACATATTTTAAAAGTAGATCCTTTGGAGAGAGCCAAAAAGGTACTAAGTACTTTTGATGATGAGTTTACCAACTTATTAGACATTGCTAAAGTAAGAGCTCATGTAGCTTATGAAGCTAAAATGCTTTTAAGTATAAGTTAGAATATTAGAAATGATAGTATTAGTCTTGATGTTTGTATCAAGAACTTGAGGAAACATTTGGAGACTGGAAAAGTTTTGTACATGCAATATACAAAACCTAAGATTTTGACAGTAGCAGAGGAGAAAAAAATCAAGGTGAAGGAAGCTAAGATTTAGAATGAATCTAATCTTCTTTCTGGACCCAATGTAAAAGTAAGTGATGTTGAGAAGAAAGTTAGGAAGTATTATGATGAAATAAGATCATTGCAAGATGAAAAGAATAGGAAATTGAGAAGATTTGAACTTCTGAGAGACAATATGTCTATAAAGTTGAACATTATTGAGGAACAGTTAGAAGAATGTCTTACTACTAAGACATCATTTCAAAAATTTAATTTTGAGAACCTTCAAGCTTGTCAGATAGTAGCTTATGGATTAAACACACTTCTGAATGTGGTAGATTCTATCAAAAAGTCATGGGAGAAAGAGTTTGAAGTCATGAAAGTAAATTTTGTAGATTGTGTTGCAAGCCTACCAGCTTTGCATTAAGTAAATGGAGGTATAATCTTTTTGGATTACAATTTTGTAATCCTCCCTACTTTATTTTGTCATTGTTGTCAAAGGGGGAGTGATTGTACTAAAGCAAAAAATTGTTATGTATATCAGGATTGATACTCTTAGGGCGAGTATTGTATGAAGTTTTGTATTAGAAAGTATATTTTGAGGAGTTATAAGGATAATATACATATTCTATACTATGGCCAAAAAAATTTTATAAACTTTTTAGATTTTGACTTGTACACTTAGCCAATTTTCTCATATGTTCCCACCAATGACAAAGGGGGCCATTGTTGGCAATTTGGCTGAATTGAGTATATACATTTTTTCATTATGGAAACATATGATCCACAATAAGAGTCCATAGGTTAGAGAGCAAGTATGGTAGATTGCAATGCAAATTTGTCTAAGTGTGAGATAGTGTTTTCACAATGTACTAGGATATAGTTTTGGTTTACGACATTGACTAGAGCAAGTTCAGTGCTTGTGCACTTGAACATAGATGATACAATGGCTACTAGTGGCCTATCTCAAAGTGCAAGTCAGTACGGCATGTACAAAATTAGCTATGATAGTTTTACCAAAGACAGTGTGAAGCCGATAGGACAAAATATGAAGGCAGAATTGGTAAAGAGTTAAGGGATTATTTTGTTTATCAAAATAATGACTTAAAAATATAAAGGGATGACATCCTAGATGTTAAACCTTAGACAAATATATACGGAAGCCAACCATGTAAATTTATTAGCCTTAATAACTTGTATATATGCAATTGTAATTGTAAAGAAAAGTAGTGATGAAAAAGTGATGTAATGAATGTAATTGTAAAGCGAATGTAATAGTGATGATTTGAAGATAAGAGTAGAAAAGGAATATTGATACAAGTAGAATAAAGTTATGTACCTTGACCTACATTGTATATTACTTGTTTGGGCAGTGGGCTCATCTTGTAATCAGATTTTTGTATCCACAACTCCTAATAGGGTTGAGGCTTCTAACAAGGCCTATAGTCCCTTAACCAGGACTAATACACTATAGATATGTAATAGAATCCTAACAGGGTCAACATCCTTAATAGGATACTTTTAATTAGTGGATCTTTGTGGGTACCATCCCCACCGGGGTTTTCCCTTGGCCAAGGTTTCCTCGAGAACATATCATGTGTTATGAGTTCTTTATTGTTATGGATATTGTTTAGTTTCTTATGTTA
Organism: Chamaecyparis obtusa; assembly: GCA_027943335.1. Lineage (NCBI taxonomy): Eukaryota > Viridiplantae > Streptophyta > Pinopsida > Cupressales > Cupressaceae > Chamaecyparis > Chamaecyparis obtusa. The sequence continues at coordinate 163,194 of BSBK01004972.1, read as the reverse complement.
TGCATGTATAAAGATAATCAGTTATATCCATAATTGGGCTAAAGATAAAGTTTTTAGAATACTGATTCACCCCCCCCCTCTCAATATTCCCTATTTCTAACATGATTAATGTGAACCGCCCGATGTGTCGGGAAGGGATAGGAATCAACAATAGGTGCTTGATCACTTGGTAAAACTTGAGTTAATGAAAACATTATGCAATCAAGCAAATCCAGTAGTCACCATTTCTCCCAATCATACTGTGGTTAAGAAAAATGTTGAGCGACTATGTGAAGCCTTCAGTCACATAATTTCTAGATGACTTAAGGTTAAGGTACTTTTCATGCTTAAAGAGTAAAGAACAAAAATATCTAATAGTGGTTGTGTTACCACAAAGGAAAATTGCTCAAAAATTACTGATCATGGGATTGTGACAACCGTCTGATCTTCCAATAGATAAAGGAAAATGGTCAAAGTGGGTCCATCTACTAGGTATGCTAAGGTGTTCAGTTATTTTTCATGGAATAATTGATTATTTTATTGATTTATGAGGATCATATAATGTGACAGGAAAGATTATGATTGACAACCATGTTTTAAACTTTTATAAGTTAGTCATTGCAGTCATACTTTCAAATGATTGAGGGTTTCTTTCTGTAGGGTTTGAGTGTTAGAAAGTAAAGAACCCCAAGATAACTGAGAGTGGGGGGGGGGGGTAAATTAGTTATCAGATAATTTATCCATTCAATAGCTTTAAACAATATAATCAATGTACTAATCAACCATAGAAAGATAATCATACACAATTGCACAATAACACAAGATATGTTAACTAGGGAACCTCTTGAAAAGAGTAAACCCCAGTGGGAATGATGCCCACAAAATGATGCACTAATATGAAAGTTCCTTGTTAGAGGATGGACCCTGTTAGGAGTCCTATGAAATACATTCAGTACAAATAAATCCCTGTTAGGAGATTTTGAATCCCTGTTAAAAGATTCTAACCCGGTTAAGAGTTTATGGAAGACAGAAGGACCCACTGCCCAAACAGCTTCAAGGCAAGATCTCTAAACCCACTGTCCAAAATTTCTTAGAATTATTCAGTAGAATAATATGAAATATATTACCTCCTCATTGTGCCAAAATTGCACTCTCTGCTACACAAGATCACAATTCCAGATCTCTGTACACACAAGTCTTCCTTCATCATTGAATTAGCTCTTTTCTTCACTTCATGCATATATTCGCATCTCAATCATTTTTAGTACACATTAAAATAAGGAAAAAATTCATTCTTATGTACCAAACTCAAATAATTATAAATGAGTTGGTCCTCAATTACAAAATAATAAATTCTACACGCTACACACAGAATTCACATAAAACTGTCAGCTTCCAGTTACTGTAACTTTCTCCAAACATATCCTCAAAGTTTTTGTTGTGAACCATGTCATCATTAATGAGTCTCCAACATCCCTTTATCTATGCAAAATTAGATTCCATCCCAGCTAAGAGATATCCTCCGATTTCTGAACATCACTACACGGAAACACTGTCTAAACACTGCTTTCACCAAAATGCTCATAACTCTTACAAATGAATGAATTTATTTTTGTGTTGTTAACAATAGGTTAATAACACACCAAAGAACATACCATCAACTATGCCAAATATAATCTACAATACAACATGTGTGCAAAACAAAATTGTACCTGCTTTCCTGCTAATATCCAGAACATCACTATGTTGACATCAATGACAATCCAAGTCATGAATGCAACAACAACTACTATAGAATGACTGCCAAAATACATTTCATTCATTCCTAACAATCTCCCCCATTGGCATTGATGGCAACATAGATGAAAAACTTCCAATGTTCCAAAAATCCAATACTGCAACATCACTGCAAAATATCAAATCAAATCTTGCTTCGTTTTCCTATTCAGCTCTCTCATACAATCCACAAATGCTTTTCATGTATATCTCTCCCCCATTGACATCAATGATAGAAATTCTATCACTAAGTCAACAACAACTTAATGTCAAAAGACACTTTTCAAAAAAATACAATAACAAGAGTCCTCATGACTCAGCTCATAAACTCCCCGATAGAGGAAGTTCCAACATCCAATCCAGAAGAAAGATAGGGCTCATATACCACTGGACAGATGCAATCATCTGCATCAATTCTCAAAAATAGGTTGGGGCATAACCCCAAGCATACCTCTTAAATACACAAATGTATCCTTAGGTAAAGGCTTTGTAAATATATCTTCTATCTGCTCCTTTGTGCTTATGTACTCCAACCTTACTTCTTTTTCTGCAACTTTCTCTCTTACAACATGATACTTGATCTCAATATGTTTAGTCTTAGAATGTAAAATAGGATTTTTTGACATACTCACTATAATGGTGTTATCACAATGTATAACAATAGGCTCATCAAACTTTATTTCAATATCTTTCAACATCTGCTTCATCCAAATAATCTGATTACAATTATTTGCTGCTGCAACATATTCTACTTCTGGTATGCTTTGTGAAGTACAATTCTACTTCTTACTTAGCCAAGAGACTAATTTACCTCCAAGAAAAAAGGCTCCACCACTAGTGCTTTTCTTGTCATCAACGTTGCCTCCCCAATCTACATCAGTATAGGCACATAAAGTAAAATCATCATAATTCTCATACCATAATCCATAATCCATTATTCCTTTCAAATATCTCAGTATCCTCTTTACTGTTGCATAATGTGATTCTCTAGGTTCTACTTGAAATCTTGCTACAATCCCCACTGAATGTGCTATATTAGGTCTTGTATGTGTCAAGTACTGCAATCCTCCAATCATAGATCTGTTCTTTTTCTGCTCAACTACGGGTGTCTCATCTTTGCTAGATAACTTATGTCCAGTTACCATAGGTGTTCCAACAGGTTTAGAATCTTCCATTCCAAATATTTTCAATAATTCATTTAAATACTTAGTCTAACTTACAAATATGCCTTCCTTGCTTTGTGTTATCTGTAATCCCAAAAAATATTTCATTTCTCCAATCATGCTCATCTCAAATTTAGTCTTCATTTCATCTGCAAATTTGTCACTAGCTTCATCTTCTCCTCCAAAGATAATATCATCAACAAATATAACTATAACCAACAAACCATTCTCAATTTCTTTTGTGTATAAGTTACTATTTTTTGTTCCTTTTATAAATCCCAATTTCAATAAATACTTATCCAATCTTGCATACCAGGTTCTAGGTGCTTGTTTTAATCCATATAAAGCTTTCTTTAACTTACATACCATATCTCCTTCTTGTGTCAAAGGAAAACCTTCAGGCTGCTCAATGTAGACTTCTTCTTCCAATTCACCATTCAAAAATGCTGACTTTACATCCATCTGATACACTCTGAATTTCTTGTAAGTTGCATATGCTAGAAACATTCTCACTGATTCAAGTCTGGCCATAGGTGCAAAAGTTTCTTCATAGCCAATTGCTTCTTGTTGAGAATATCCTTTACATACCAATCTTGCTTTGTTTCTTATCACTTCTCCTTATCCATTCATCTTGTTTCTAAATACCCACTTTATTCCAATCACATTCTTGTCTTCAGGTCTAGGGACCAATTCCCATGTCTTTTTTTTTTCAATATGTTCTAGTTCTTCTTTCATAGAATTGATCCAATGTTCATCTTCACAAGCATCATTAGTAGTCTTAGGTTCAATTTGAGAAATCAAACATAAATGTACCTTATTTTGAGTCAAAACTCCTCTATCTAAACTTCTAATAACTTGCTCAATAGGGTGATGTCTTGAAGTATACTTGTTAGGTGTCATAGTTACTGATCTTGTTCTGACTGTAGATTCTTCTCTACTTTCTTCTCTGTTTTCTTCTCTATTTTCTTCTTTGTTTTCTTCTTTGTCTTCTTCAATATGACTTTCATTCAGCAAATCACTGTTAGTTTCAAAGAATAATTCTGCACTTTCAATGTTAGGCTGAGGTTGTGCTTCTCCATCAGATTCATAATCAAGCATTCTTTCCTTAATTTTAAACTTCTCATCAACTTTTACATTTGCACTTTCAAAAATAGTCTTAGTTCTTTTGTTATAACATCTATATGCTTTGGTTTTTAAAGAATATCCAAGAAATCTTCCTTCATCACTTCTAGGATCAAACTTTCCTATATCATCATCTCTCTTTATATAACATTTACTTCCAAAAAATCTAAAATACTTAACTGAGGGTGTATGTCCAAACCATAATTCATAAGGTGTCTTGTTTGTATCTGCTCTTATTTGTACTCTATTCATAGTGTATACTGATGTGTTCACTGCTTCTCTCCAAAAAGTTTTAGCCAAATCAATTTCAAACAACATAGCTCTTGCTGCTTCAGTTATTGACCTGTTTCTTCTTTCTACAATACCATTTTGTTTTGGTGTTCTAGGGGCTGAAAGTTGTCTCTTAATGCCATTTATTTCACAAAAAGTGTTAAACTCTCTAGATGTAAATTCACCACCTCTATCAGATCTTAGACACTTAATCTTCATTCTAGATTCTTTCTCAATTTTGCTTTTCATGATCTTAAATTTATCAAATGCTTTAGATTTTTCTTTCAAAAATGCAATCCACATCATTCTTGTAAAATCATCAACAAGAATCATAAAATACCTTTCACCATAGAATCCTCTAGTCCTAGTAGGACCACTCAAGTCTGTATGAATAATCTCCAACTTCTCTGTTGATGTGAACTTCTTATTGGGAAATGAACTCCTTTTCTACTTTGCCATCATACATTCTTTGCAAATCATGTTAGTAGGTTTCATAATTCTAGGTAAATATCTTACTGCAAGTGTAGTACTCACCTTGACAATATTATCAAAGTTTATATGACAAAACCTTTTATGTGATAACCAACTATCATCAATCCTAGTTATCAAACATGTCATCTTAGTAGGATTCAACTAAAATTATATACCTCTAGTTCTAGATCCTTTTCCAATCAGATTTCCATCTTTATCTCTTATCACACAAGTTTTCTCAAAAAACCAAACTTGATAACCCTTATCAGCCAATTGTCCAACGCTTAGTAGATTATGTCTTAGTCCATCAACAAAGTAAACATCATTACTGTTAGTCTTTCCATCAAGAGTAATAGATCCTATACCCTTAGTCAAACAAGGTGCATTGTTACCAACCCTAACAATTCCTCCATCATAATTATCTAACTTAACAAACTTTCTTTTATCTCCAGTCATATGATGTGAACAACCACTATCTATAATCCAATCAAACTTCTTTTCAACTTGTGAAACTAATACTTTTTCTTTCCTTTTATTAGATTCAGAACTTTCTTCTTTAATTGCTACAAATCCTATTTCCTCAAAGTTATCATTATCACTATCACTTAAATCTTTTTCAATTCCTGCTTCAAAATCTTCATCATTTGCATAATAACATTCTTTAGATCTCCTAGGTTAAAAGTTTCTTGTATACTTCTTAACTCTTTTAGGACATTTAGATGCAAAATGACCATATTCTTGACAAGTCCAACATTTAAAGATTTTCTTACCATCTGGTTCTCTTTTTACAAGTAATGCAATACCTTCTTCAATCTTCTTATCTTCCTCAGATCTGCTACTGCTGGCATAATCTCCATTCACACTAGTACTTCTTGTAGGTCTAATGCTAAGAGCACTGAATGCTATTTCCATTCTAGGTAACCCTCCTGATAATCTCAAGTTCATCTCTGTTGTTTCTAATCTTCCAAGAAGAGTCTCTCTTGAAAAGTTTGATGTACAAGGTATCACTTGTTCAATCATCTATGTTGTCTGCTTGAATACTAGTGTTAGAGTTCTCAAAATTTTCCATATCACTTCATTCTCTATCTTATCACCTCCACAAGACTTTATTCCTATCACAATCTCAGACATCCTACCAATATAGCTTCTAATAGATTCATCTTCCATCATTCTAATATCCTCAAATGCACAAATCCAATTATGTAATCTATCCTTCTTTGCATGTTCATCACCTTCAAAAGTAGAATGTAAAGCTTTCCAAACTGCATGAGATGTTTTCAAACATCTTACTTGACTATATTCATTCTCTGGTAGTGCTGAAAAAAGTGCTTCTCTTGCAAGTATGTTACACATGAATAGATCTAGTTCATCTTTAGTTCCTGCCTCTAGATTGTCTTCCTCAATGATAGTCTTCTCATTCTTTGTAATCAACCAATAACTTGGCCCTAAACACAATAGATGTGTCTTCATCTTTTCTTTCTAGCTATCAAAATTTACTCCATCAAACTTAGGGCTTTCTTTTCTGAAATTCGCCATGAATCTCCTTAAGTTGTTAAACTTTTCTTTCAAGGACCTGCTTCTCTGATACCAATTGTTAGAAAGTAAAGATCCCCAAGATAACTGAGAGGGGGGGGGTGAATTAGTTATCAGATAATTTATCCATTCAATAGATTTAAACAATATAATCAATGTACTGATCAACCATAGAAAGATAATCATACACAATTGCACAATAACACAAGATATGTTAACTAGGGAACCTCTTGAAAAGAGTAAACCCCGGTGGGAATGATGCCCACAAAATGATGCACTAATATGAAAGTTCCTTGTTAGAGGATGGAGCCTATTAGGAGTCTTATGAAATACATTTAGTACATATAAATCCTTGTTAGGAGATTTTGAATCCCTGTTAAAAGATTCTAACCCGGTTAAGAGTTTATGGAAGATAGAAGGACCCACTGCCCAAACAACTTCAAGGCAAGATCTTTGAACCCACTGTCCAAAAGATCTTAGAATTATTCAATAGAATAATATGAAATATATTACCTCCTTCTCACTGTGCCAAAACTACACTCTCTACTACACAAGATCACAATTCCAAATCTCTGTACACACAAGTCTTCCTTCATCACTGAATTAGCTCTTTTCTTCACTTCATGCATATATTCGCATCTCAATCTTTTTCAGTACACATTACATTATGGAAAAAATTCCTTCTTATATACCAAACTCAAATAATTATAAATGAGTCTATCCTCAATTACAAAATAATAAATTCTACATGCTACACACAGAATTCACATAAAACTATCGGCTTCCAGTTACTGTAAATTTCTCCAAACATATTCTCAAAGTTTGTGCTATGAACCACATCATCATTAATGAGTCTCCAACATCCTTTTAACTACACAAAATTAGATTCCATCCCAGCTTAGCGATATCCTCTAATTTTTTAACATCGCTACACAGAAACACTGTCTAAACACTGCTTTCACCAAAATGCTCATAACTCTTACAAATGAATGAATTTATTTGTGCACTGTTAACCATAGGTTAATAAAACACCAAAGAACATACCATCAATTGTACAAAAGCCAATCTGCAATACAACATGTGTGCAAAACAAAACTGTACCTACTTTCTTGCTAATATCCAGAATATCATTATGTTGACATCAATGACAATCCAAGTCGTGAATGCAACAACAACTGCTACAAAATGACTGCCAAAACACTTTGCATTCATTCCTAACATTGAGGATAGTGAGCCAGAATATGACAAACATTGCATCAAATCTTGATTTTGTTCCAAGGAAGGTTACAAGATAAGATAGCTGACACATTGTTAAAATCAGGTACATTCTGTACATAAAGTGTGGATATAAATGTGAAATCCATATTTAAATAATTTACATAATCTTCTCTATAGTTTAATGAAATGTTTTATTATGTATTTTTCTAAGAAGCCTTCACATGGTTTTTTTCAATGAATATAATCAAATCACTGCATGAGACTGAAGGAAACAAATCAGTTGAAGAGAAATGATTGCAAGTTGAGGAAGTTGGAGAACATCAATGGAAGAACAAATATTGGGGAGAAGTTGAAGATATTTTGTGCAAAGAATGAACGGCTATGAATTAGATGGAGTTGGTTTCATTTTTCTAAATTTTTATTTTCTTTTTTGTTACAAAGAGGGTTGAATTATCATTATAGAGGTAGCATTCTAGCTCTTGAGCCCTTATTTTTGTGGTTTTGATGGTTTCTTGATTGTACCAAACTAGAGATTTTTGAATGAACAGGAGTGGAATCCCAATCTTTTATTGGTGATATCTTCATTTGTATTACTTTAAATTATTGTGTATTAGTTTGTAAGGCACTCTAATATACTTGCTATGAGGTGACTGTGAATCTTTGTTCTTAGTTTCTTTCAAGGAGGGATTAAAACTTTGGCACAATTTTGAGAATTTAACAATGTATGTGAATCTGATGTCTGGGTATAGGAGTGAGAGAATGAGCTGTAAGGCATTTTATTTGGGTTTTTTTTTGGAATCATACAATTTTTGGTGATTTAATTTTATCTGACTCTATTTCCCAATTGATAAGGCACTGGTCACTACTTTTCTTTGCAATCTTTCATCATCAAATCTAAAAACTCAATTGAACATTTACTTTCCATTGAAAGGCATGTAATGTTTACAATTTGTATTTGTAGAATGCAATGCATTTTAGTGATTCTTTGAAGAATTAATCCTAGGTTAGCTTGCCTGAGTCTTGAACTCAAAGAGAAGAAGGATTTATCCTTGTCAGCTATTCCATTTTCCTAGTCCTTAGAACACTTATTCAATATGGATATTTCATAAGACTGGTTGAGTGTTGGCTCCCATTTCTTACGGTTTTAAGAACTATCCACTTTCTTTTTCTACATAGTTGAGGTTATGTCAAAGATAAGTTATCATAAATGAAGATTCTTGTTTGAATTAGGTACACCTACCTGAGTGTGTAGAGATCAAACTATAGAAGGTTTATACACCTTGTCAATGTTAGTCTTTTCTTGTCCTCCAATTTGTAGGAAGAAGCAAATTCAAGCTAATCAAATAAATATCCCATGTCCAGTTCTCATTGTCTCTTTTAGAATCAGAGGGTGCAAGAAAAATAACTAACAAAATTGCTCACTCTATTGGGGATTAGAATAAAGGACATCAAGTTTAAGATGATTGTTTCCTTACTTTGTTGAATCATTCTAGAGTCTGGTCTAGTTTGGTTATAGAGTTAATTCTTTTTAAAATTGATATATCTTCTCACTGAGTTTGAGTGGTGACTTTGAGTCTCTATTTGATTAGTGCATTCTTGTAATAAATTTTTAATGTATTTTGTGATCCTGATAGTTACACCCTAATGTGTTGTGTTTGTTGGTTTTAAAGAAGGTTCAGATTTGAGAAAAGGTTCTCAACTGATTAAGAATTTGTCCTCTGCAATGAGGTGGTGACTCTACCAAAGTTTGAAAGGTGATTTGGAGGAGACTTCATATCATTATTTTGCACCAAAAAAAAAATTTATAGGTAATCTTTTATCAAACTAAAAATAGTCCCTAAATAGGTGAATAAGTCACTAAGAAAAAGGGAAATTGATCTTGAAAGTTTAAGTCATATTTCTAGATAGAAGATTCAACTAATGTAATGAGTATCATAAATATGTTATGGATTAATTAAGTTAGTGGTTGCATAAAGTTGGATAAGGATATTGTCATAAGAATGAGCTATATTATTTTGTCAATATTTTAAGATGGACTTTCCAGTCTTAGTGGATCAAGATGTTGTTTCTAGATCTAAAGGTTATCAGTCAGATCTTGAAAAATGTAATAGAGATTTATATTTGATAAATTAAAGAATCCATCATAATTTCATATTGATGTTAAAATGTGAAATAGGAGAAAGGAAAGAAGAGTTTACACTTTCATACTACAAGAAATTTCTTGTAGCTTGTAGTGAACTTCCTATGGGTCTTGATTTTCAACAATCCCAATATGCTGAAATGTTTCTAGAGCTTGGTATGCCTAAATCAGTTAGTTAAGCTACATCCCTTAGAGAGGGAGTACTTGAAGATGTTAAAGAATGGATAGATTCATTTGTTGATGATGAATCTAGTTGTGCTAAAGATGTAGAATTTTGTGATGCTGATGGTGTTGGTTATGATGTTGATAGTGAAATTTGTGAATATCAAGGAATAGAAGATGAATCTACAGTTGATAGTGATTTCCTTGAGTTTTTAGATTTTTCTTTTTCTCATCGTGTTGTTAATGGCTCCTTGTTTCATCTTGATGATGTTTTCTTGAACATGAAGAATATGATTATAATGCAGATGATAGTTCTTACAGTGATTACTTTATGCATAATATTGTGAGTCAAGAGATTTTAGACCCTATTTTAGATGGGGAAGATATTTGCAACATCAGCAATGAGACCAGATAGATGGAATGTGAAGTCCAGTGTTTAATAAGTAGTGAGAAAATTTCAAAACTCTTGGATGTAGAATTTCAGAGGTATACACCTAGGATTGTTTCTAAAATCCCATGCTTGGTAGATATAATTTTTGACAAAGATGATACAAGTGATGGCATTATGTGTGAAACATTTATTGATGTCCTTTATCCCATTTTTAATCAGAAATATGATAGAACATATCATTGTCAAAAGTTTGATATTGTTATATTTGATGAATATGATGATGTATGTACTAGTAAGGATTTAGATTTTCAAGAGCCTAGTGTTCGTGGTTCTTGTTTACATTTTGATGCTAGAAGGTGTGGTAAATTTGAATATGTTTTCTTAGATTTATAAATGATTAATGATTCAGTCATTGACAATGCTTGTTTCCTTTTAGAAGATGCTGATGTAATTTGTGGTCAGCAAGTTGTTTCCAATTTCATGCAATCAAATTTTTGTTTTCAACAGTTCTAATTTAGTTTGCAAAGTGCTGATGAAAAAGTGGTTTATTCTTTTTTGAAAACTAATGATCATTATGCTAATTTTTCCAACAATAAAGTTGAGTTGGAGTGTTTCCTTTTTCAGCGTGGCAATGATAATAAAGTTTGTAATTCTTTGATGTCAAAAAGTGACTAATGTTTATGGCAGTTTGATGGCCTAGTTTTGTCAAGTGATGGTGAGTATGTTTATCAATTTTTATATGATATGCTGAAAAAAGATCCTATTGTTTTTGATAGGTTGGATGAAGTATGTAATTTCAATTTGCCTCTTCTCTATGGAGATGAAAATTATATGTTCGATAAGGGTAAAAATTGATTAAATTTTTGAGGCTTTGAGCCTTTTTGTAAATATTGTAAGTCCTTGTATAGCTTCTTTCCTTTTAGTTGTTTGTGTCTTTTCTTTAAATAAAAGGGTTCCCTATTTTAGGAGAAAGTGAAAGTCAAGTTGAGTTTCTTTGGGTGATCTATTGTACCAAAGATTCTAGATTCTTTCTATGCCTGCAAGAGGCATACATCCCTAGTCAAAGCCATTGTTGGGCCATTTTCCTATCATAACCAAAATCCTAAGAAAATGGTCTTATCCTAAAAAAATCTTCTGAAAATTGTCATGCCCTAGCTACAACACAATTTGATTAGTGAAGAAAATCTATTAGGTTTCAGAGCTTGTGAGCTTAGCTATGGATAATTTAGAATATGTTCAAGCTTTAGTTTAGATCGCATGAATTTTGGTGTAAAAACCAAGGAGATATAGAAATTTTAAGGTATGAGAATATAGGCCCTTTCCATGTCCTAAGGTTTCCTAAAATTTTCTAAGTCCAAAAACCCTAGCCATTTCTATTTCTCCATTAACTTTTTCCTGGCCACTTAAAATCCTTTTTCCTGCACATGCTTTATTCTATTCACTAGTTCTCTAAGTTCCAGGGTGGATATGTCTTTCATTCAAGGAATGGTTGAATTCTGTTAGCACTTAAAAAAAAATTTCATGGCTACATGTTCTTTCCCCTGGCCCCTGCATGTATTTTTCATGTTTTTGGCTAAACCTTTGCAAAAAATTTCAAAAAGAACTAGTCGTTGCCAGCTGAGCCCTTTGTCTTTCCTTGGCCCTGTTCTTTTTTTACGTTACCTTTTTGGCTCACTTAAGCCCCAAATTTCCCATGTGCTTGAATTTTTATGACTTCTTTGCATGTTAAGCGGTTAGTCACATAATCGCATAGACTATTTTCAGTCTATGCGATCATGTGATTAATATTTCTGTCAGGTCCCCTTTCCTAAGTTTTTTCCTTCGCCCAGTGGTAAATATTTCCTAAGTCACGAGTTTTAATTTTTCCTATGTTTCAGCTTGCTTTATTTCCTGGGCTTGGTCTCTAACACCTAGGCATAGTTGTCAGTTCCTCATTGGCCGATGGATTTAACGATGTGGCATCAGCGGGCCCAGGTGGAGTTGTGTTGTCAGTTACCTAAGGATCATGTGGTTGTCACATGATCACATGAAATATTCCATCCCCTTGTGATCATACGATGACCATTGATTTTAGATCTTTCCTAGTGTGTGTCAGTGGGACCTAATTCTTCAAGCGGTAGAGTAAAGGAAGATCATGTGGCTGTCACATGATCGCATGGAATATTCCAACCCCATGTGATATTGTGCCCACCATTTGATTAGATGTCAAAGGTTTTTGGGTCCTGTCAGTCATGACTAGGCAGTTGTGGTGAATGGCATGGTGACAGGTGGCATCGTAGTTGATGTCCGGTGGGGTCTGAGGTTTGGCTAAGTGGATAGGGATTTGGCGGTACCAACAAAATTCAATCTGTCTACATGTTTTCACATAAAAAAGGTGATTCGCTAGTTTGTTTAGCAATTTGGCGAATGGTAGTGGGGTTGTCACTAGATTATTTAGCAAGGGAGCGAAGTGTTTTGTGAATTGGTGAGGTTTCTTTGTCACCAATTCGCTAAGTCTAGTGGGGCCATTTTTAAAGGGAAATCATAAGGCCCACGAAGGGAGATAGATTGGATGGCTACATTTTAAAGTTGATAAAGGTTTGAATTTTGGCCATCATTTCTCTACAGGCACCATAGAAATAACCGTTGAGATTCAAATTTGAATTTTTGAGTGTTTCCAATGACAGAGGGTACCATTTTTATGGAATTCAATGCAGAAACAACCTTGTTTGGTGAGATGAGACTGATTCACCATTTCCACTGTGGTCTAGGGTGTTTGGTGCTAGTTTGTAGAGCATGTGCATTGTAGGTGTGGCTCAAGGCATGTTGTAGGGTGTCCTTGTGAGCCTAATTTTGTGATCTCTATACTTGCAGAGAAGATTTTCATGATGGTGGATCTATTCTAGTTTCTTCTCCCTTGTTTTTGATGTGTTTCCCACCCATGTAATAACTTTTTGACTATTTCCAACAGGTTAGGTGGTTGAAACCCTAACCCTAGTCATTCGTAGCTTGTTGCAAATTTCCAAGGTGACTAGGGGGTATAAGTTGCAAAATTTTGCATTTTTGTAGGGGTTTGAAAACATTGTTGCTTTTGGTCCCTAGTTGTTGATTGTAATATATTGATAGAGGTCTAGTTTTGGTGACTTTTCTTATCTTGGTATCACTTTGATTGTATGTTGATCCTGATTATGTTAATGAGAACATTTTGAATCTCAATCTTGCATCTTGTGTATGTCTTCTTGCTTGTCTCTGAGCTCATATATGTTAGTTTTAAAAAGTGTGCTAATGTATGGTAAACAAAGAGTATTTTGAATTCATCTCTGAGTTTCTAACAAAGTTAGGATTAAAGTCTTTTAGTAGAATTCAGTGAGTTTACAGCCAGGTATAGAATTTGATGTCCTTGTGCTTGAGGGAAAGGGGTAATAGGCAAAGCACTTACTCTGGTTTCCATTGTGTTTGATTTGAGGTTTTCAGTTGAGGTATATAGTTAGGTGACACTGGGCCCTGGGATAAGGCACTGGTCCTTCCTCTTGAGGTATGCATGGTTAACAACTACAAACACAAACATCATTTGATAAATCTTTAACAATCTTATATGAGATATAGTGGAATATTGTTTTAGACTCCTTTAGAGAAGTGAGTCAAGGGTACACCCACCTGAGCATTGAAGCTCAAAGAGTAGAAGGATCTTTTGATCCTTGTCAGTTGGTCCCCTTCCTTGTGGACTTTGGAGTGGTGATAGAGTCAAAGTTTCATTTTCATTATGCATCAAAGTGTAAATCTGCAAGTTGAAGATCAAAGGGAATAATCCACAACCCACAAAATGGTTACTCTACTGGGGAAGAACATAAAGAAAGCCTATTAAGGTGCTCTAGTTGTTGTTACATTGAAGTAGTCAAAATCTTTTGACCAGATTGGTTTCCCCATCTAAGCCATCAACAAGTCAGTGATTCTACTAGGAAGAATCTAGAGAGAAAGTATAAGTGTGTTCTTGTTTTCCTGTATGTTTTAAGGATTTCCCATCTAGGTGGGTGGCGACTCAAAGGTTTGAACCAGTGCAACATATCAAAGAAGCATGGATAAGAGGAGAAATACTAGGTCATATGTCAAGAAGAATTCAAAGGTCACTCTGGAGAAATTGCCTAAATAGGGAAACAAGAGCTAGATTAGAAGGAATGTTGAGTCTACCAGTGCTCCCATGAGAGAACAAAGAAATGCTAGAGCTAGAGTACCACATGTATCCTGAAGTGAGGATGGTTCACAAAATAGATTTTGTAGATCAGATGGTGGTCACTCTAAAGAGATATTTTATAATACCCCTGAGGCAACATTTCAGGACAAGGGTCCTTTGCCTGCAGGTCAAAATGAAGAAAATAGAGATATGGGTTTAGAGGTTGACTTGGATCTTGAAGAAGATCAGTTCAGAAGGGAACCCATGAGACATAGGCAAGTCCATTTCCCATACCAAAATTTTCCTGATATGAATGTGTCATCTGGTTCTGATGACATTATGGTAGATCCTAATGATTTGAATGCACTGAGGTTGCAATTGGCAGAGTAGGATGCCATACATAATAGATTACAAGAGGAGAGAGAGGCTAAAAAGGTAAATGCTTCGATAGAAAGGCAGTCTCTTATTAGAAAAATAAATGAAATGAGGGAGAGAAATAAAATGCTTGCTTCTGCTCCTAAAAAGTTGCAATATGATGTGTTTGGTGATCTTGATGCCTTGAGGAACTTGAGCAGGAGTGCTTACTACAAGATCATGAATTTGATATGGAGGGCCCTATGGTTAGATAGGTACAAAGCTATGTCCCTTTGCCTAAAGATAAGGATGGGCATAGGATTACCAGACCTGCTATTATTATAAATGAGAAAGGAAAGTAGAAGATGGTGGATGACCAAGCAAGCAAACCAGTGATGATACCAGGGATCCCACCACCTGATTCAAATAAGGACACTGAAATGGAGAGAAGGAGAAAAGAAGATGAGGACCTTGCAAGAGAACTAGAGAGAGCTGAGGTCGAGGCTTCCATTGTAGAAAAGAAAAGGAAGATCCAATTCTTGTGGGCTTCTTTAGCTAATGCTCTTGGCCCATCGGCTACTGAACTAGGTATGCCATCTATGACTACTGCTATTCCACTTAGTAATGCTACTAGTTCTTTTCCTTCTTCATCTCCTAGGATAGGAGAAGATCC
Source organism: Chamaecyparis obtusa (assembly GCA_027943335.1). Taxonomy (NCBI): domain Eukaryota; kingdom Viridiplantae; phylum Streptophyta; class Pinopsida; order Cupressales; family Cupressaceae; genus Chamaecyparis; species Chamaecyparis obtusa. The sequence goes on along the minus strand of BSBK01004972.1, from coordinate 147,792 downwards.
TAGGTAGCAGTCAAATGCACAGATAAATGTAGATGCTAATCTTGATCCTAGGGTTAACACTAGTTCAAGCTTTCAAAGAAGACCTATGCAATTAGAAGGCTGTAGGCAAATAAGTTTTGATGGAATTCCTAGCTATCCAAATGCTTTTCCAAATGATATTAGAGATAAGGTACCTATGTTTTCTGATAATAATGCTATTAGTTGTGATGAGCATCTTAGGTTATTTGTTGATATGCTTAATGATTATGAGGTAGAGCATGAGGATGTTGTCATGAAATTGTTTGTTCAATCTCTAATGGAGGATGCTAGAGATTGGTTTAAGAGGCTCCGTCATAAGTGTATTAATACTTGGGACTCTTTTGAGAAATGTTTCAAAGAGTAGTATGGTGATAGGCCTAATGCTAGCTTCATGTTGAATGAATTCAATACCATAAGGAAAAATCAAAATGAGTCTGCAACTGAATTCAACATGAGATTTCAGAAGGGTATGCATAAGTTGTTCCAAGTCATGCGGTTGGATGATAATGTCTATCTGACTACATACTTCAATGCATTTGATGGGAAGATGGGATAATTATTGAGGGATAAAGAACCAAGAACTCTTAGGGATGCTTTTAGGATTGCTGTCAATATTGAGAACAACATGAAAATATCAGGAAAATTGGGTGGAAAGAGAGATGACCCAAAGTTGTTTGGGGACAGGAAATAAAAAAAAAGAAAATGACAAGAATGTTGGATCTAGGAGGCAAGAAGAAGATAAGTTGGATAAGGTGCTTAATGCATTGAAGGATTTGAAGGCACTTGCAAATAGGAACATTAGTGCTCCTACCAATGAGAGGCCTCAGTTCAACAACAATTTCAGTAAGCAGAATAGACTGTAGAATTACCCCTACAACACCCAATGGAAGGAAGGAAAGCCTATTGTCCCTACTACAAGAGGAAATAATGACAGAGGTGTCCTTGAACCTCTACATAAAGCTTCAATAAATGTCATGGAAAATGTACCTTGGTGTGTTGCATGCCAGTCCCCTCATTCTGTAGAGCATTGTGTGGTTGCACAATCTATGGCTACAAATAAAGATTGTAGCAATGAGGAGATAGAACAAGAAGAACAAGATAATGTTGGTTGCAACATGGTTTCTTCATATCTGGGATATGAAGATGATTCTGATTTTGATGAATAGGTAGATGTGAATGTTAAGAGACATAATTAGGCCCTTTTTCATCAAGAGGTTTTTTCTGATAGTGAGTGCATTGATTAGAAAATATGTAACATGAACTATTCTCCCAAACCAGTAAATTTGAGAAGACCTTCTAGAGAAGAGATGGAGAGGATTACTGTAGAAATGATTGCCTAGGTGCAAAATAGAGGCATGGTGGCAAGGAATGTAAATAAGAAAGCTGTAGGAATATTTATAAAGAGTACCAACTCTGGAGAACCTAATGAGAAAAAATCAAAGGTTGATCACATGGTGAAATTCAAGAATGTAAAAGGTAAGCATTGTGAGCCTAGGGGAGTTGGAATTGAAAAGATCTCTTGTGAGATTGAGAAGCCAGTTAACACAATGGCTAAGGTTGAAAAAATGAAGGTGGTCAATAAACCTAATATGTCAAAAAAGAAAAAGGATGTTAAAGTAGTGCAGATTGAGATTCCTGCTTCTACCCCTGTTGACATGTTATCTATATTGTCACAAATTATAGTTAAGGTTCCATTGTCAAAATTGTTGAGGATCCCTAAACATAAAGATAAGGCTATTGCATGGGTTGGTAATACTCACAAAAATGATATTTCATGCAATGGATCTTAGGATGAAGCTTTATAGGATGTTGCTGCTTAGGGAATTATGTCTCAAATTCCTCCAATATATTTGGATTGTTCTGTCAATGCCAGCCTTGAAAATATTGACCCATTCTTCTTAAGTGTTCTTGTGAATGGGATGAAATTAAGAAATTGTATGATTGATAGTGGTGCCTCTAATACTATCATGCCTCTCAAAATCATGGAGAGATTGGGCCTTAAAGTTGACATGGTACAAGGCAAATGTTGTGCAATGGATCAGAGGGAGGTACCAGTCATTGGGACTATCAATGCAATGCCATATAGGTTGGTAGCGTATCTAGAGAAAGAGCTAACAATGAGTGTTTTGGTGGTGGATATCCCTCCTCATTATGGGATGTTGCTATCTAGAAGATGGAGTGCTACCATGGGTGGGAGTTTACAGTGTGATCTTTCCTATGCAACTTTCAAGATTGATGATCAGTTTGTCAAGATTGAACGAGAGCCAAGAGTAATCCACATGATTGAGAGAAACATAGATAATGAAACTACATGTTTTTTGGACACTGATGTAAATGATTTTAGGGTAGAGATCCTTGTATTTGATAATGAGATTTTTTTGTCACCTATTTCTACTGAGGTAGGTGTTGACTCTGTGAAGGGTGATTTGTGGGTCATGTACTTTGATGGTGCAAACTACAAAGATGGTGCAGGAGCAGTTATTTTACTTATTTCTCCTGATGGAAACACCTACAACTTCTCTTTCACATTGAATTTATTTTGTACCAACAATATAGAAAAATATGATGCTTTGTTGTGAGGAGTAAAGTTGGCATGAAAGCACGGTATAAAATGCATAAGTGTTATTGGTGATTCTGAGTTGGTGGTGTCCCAAGTCAGGTCAGTGTATGCTTCCAAGAATAGAAGGTTGAAACAATATAGGAATGCAGTGTGGGATTTGATTGAACATTTTGATGCCTTCAATATTGAGTGGAAGGATAGGAGTAATAACAAGATGGTTGACTTGTTGGCCAATATTGCAATCAATCCTAATGATGTTACATTCTCTAGTATTTCTAAAATTGAATTTCAGGCTAGGCCTAGTATACCAGACAACATTGAGAATTGGCAATTTTTTGATGATGATAATGATATGTTGAAGTTTATGGATTGCAAGGATCAGTATCATGGTCAGGAACTTGATTGTTCATCCTCGGTTGAGTCGATAGAAGGAAGGGAAGTTGTCTTAGGAAATGAGGTCATTCAACTTAGAACTAACAAGGTACCCAAGGTGCTTGTTGTTTTGGATACTATCTTTGAAAATCAAGATAGAGTTTAAGGGAATATCAAAGGAGAAGATCATGCTGATCTTGAGGAGATAAATCTTGGATCACATGAGGCACCTAAGAAAGTATACATTGGTAGAGATATATCTCAAAAGGTAAGGAGACCTTTGGTTGAATTATTGAGGAAATTCAGGCATGTTTTTTCATGGTCATATGATGACCTAAAGGTTTATAGAGAAGATTTATTTCAGCATTTCATTCCATTAAGAGAAGATGCTAAACCTTTCTGGCAAAAGCAAAGGCCTATTAATCCTACTTTGGCATCCAAGATGTAAGAAGAATTAATGACTTTGAGAGATGCTGGCATTATCAAGCCTATAAGGCATTCTTCTTGGGTGTCAAACCTTGTTCCTGTGAGAAAAAAGAATGGGGACATTAGGCTGTGTGTGGACTTCAAAAATTTGAACATCAGCTCATTGAAAGATAATTATTGTTTGCCCAATATGGAGGCTATGTTGTAGAGAGTAACCGGTTCAGAATTGATGTCAATGATGGATGGTTTCTCTAGCTACAACCAGATGATTGTTAAGGAATCAAAATAATTCAAGATAGCCTTTACAACACCTTGGGGAACATATGCTTATGTGAGAATGCCTTTCAATCTCACAAATGCTGGTGCTACTTTTCAGAGGGAAATGGATGTTTCCTTTTCATATTTCATTAATGATTTCCTTGTTGTGTATTGGGATGATTTGACTACCTATTCCAAGAAGGAAAAGGACCATTGTGCTCATTTAGAAAAAATATTTATGAGGACCTTGGAATTTGGCATTTCATTAAACCCAAGGAAATGTGCTTTTGGTGTTATAGAAGGTAAGTTGATTGGCCACTTGGTTGGGAAGAAAGGAGTGAGAATTGACCCAGAGAGGGTAGCAAAAATTGATAAAATTTAGAGGCCAAAGAATGTTAAAGGGATTCAGTCCTTCTTTGGTCAAGTCAATTTTCTAAGGAGGTTTGTGACAAACTTTGTAGAGGTTACTAGACCTATTTCCAAGATGTTGAAGAAGGGATCTATAATCAATTGGGAGGGTGAGCCTGAAGAGGCTTTCAAGAATATCAAGCAGGCTATCAAATATGCACCAGTGCTAAAGGCACCTAATTATAGTGTCCCAATGCATATCTTTTCTTTTGCATCTTTTCACACTATTGCTGCAATTTTGTTACAAAAGAATAAGGATGGTTTTGAGTAGCCTATTGCATTTTTTAGTAAATCTTTGCAGGCTATAGAATTAAAGTATGACATAAATGAGAAGCAAGCTTATGCACTTGTGAAAGCAATCAAGGCTTTTAGATGTTACTTGATGGGAGCAATTGTGATTGCTTTTGTGCCAACTGCAGCTATGAAGGATATTTTCTCATAAAAAGAGGTGTCTGGAGGAAGATGCAGATGGATCAATAGGATCCAAGAATTCAATGTTGAGATCCAGATCACTAAATTGGTTAGAGGTCAGTGATTGGCAAAGTTGATGGCTCAATCCAATCTAGATACAAACCAGGTAAATCATTCTGAAATTGATTATACATGTGATATGGATGATTGTATTTGGTATCAGGATATTATTTACTATTTGAGAAACATGAGGTGTCCAGATAATATGAATGATAATCAAAAGAGGACATTGAATTTACAGGCCATCAAGTATGTAATTGTGAAATGTAAGTTGCATAGGAAAAATTTGGATTGCATACTATTGAAATGTGTAGATGAGGATCAGGCTAATGTTTTGTTGAAGGAGATGCATGAGGGAGTTTGTGGTGGACATTACATGGGTAAAATAACTACTCATAAGATCTTGAGAGTAGGATTTTGGTGGCCCACAATCTTTAGGGATGCAGAACAGTTGGTAAGGAGATGTGATGCTTGTCAAAGGTTCTCTGGTAAGCTTATGTTTTTAGGTAATGTACCATTAAAACCATTAGAAGTTTAGGCTCCTTTCTAGTAGTGGGGAATTGATTTCATAGGGGAGATAACAAACAAGTTGAGTGGAAGACATTCATGGATCGTAGTTGCCACTAACTACTTTACAAAGTGGGTAGAAGTTGTACCCACAAGGAATGCAACTAGCAGGGTGGTAATTGACTTTCTGATGAATAATATTATTACAAGGTTTGGGTCCCCTGAGAGGATAGTGAGTGATAATGCTATGTGCTTTAGGTCTACCAAATATAAGGACTTTTTCAAAGCTTTGGGAATTCAGATTTCTAATTCCTCACCTTATCACCCATAAGGAAATGGTCAGGCAGAATCTACTAATAAGAGTCTGATTAAGATCTTGAAGAGAATCCTTGAGAAAAATAAGAGGGCATGGAATTCAAAGCTGCCATTAGCTTTATGGGCTGATAGGGTAACTGTGAAGAGGGAAATTGGTTGTGCACCATTTTACTTAGTATATAGAATTCATTAGGTTGGATGAAACTAGAAGAGAATCAGTTGCAAGGAATGCCAAATTATAGTTGCAGGTTAAGAAATTATATGATAAAAAGACTGTTAATAGAAAGTTTGAGCCTGGTGATTTGGTGTTAGTTTGGAATGCTAGATTGGAGGATAAGGGGAAGCATGGTAAGTTTAATCCCATCTGGTTAGGGCCATACCTGATTCATGAGAAATGGGGCCAAGATTCTTACATCATCAAGGATTTTAATGGTGATATTCAGGATTCACCCGTTCATGGATAATTCTTGAAAAAGTACTTCATTTGAAGTACTCTATTTTCCATGAATAGTAGCTAGGGTTGTACATTTTTTAGGTCTTTGTATATAGGTTGCTTGCCCCTACCCTATTTTTCCCTGGTCTGTCGGTTTTTGGTCCTGTTGCTTGTCTTGCCCTGCTTGTTCCTTGCTCTCTACATTTTATCCAGTGGGTTGGTCTGCTCTCCTAGTGTTTCTAAATCCTTGCTATGCCTGCAACAGGTAGACATCCCCAACTAGAGCCACTGTTAGCACTTGCAAAAAAATTTCATGGCTATATTTTCTTTCCCCTGGCTCCTGCATGTATTTTTCATGTTTTTGGCTAAACCCTTGCAAAAAATTTCAAAAAGAACTAGCCATTGCCAGCTGAGCCCTTTGTCTATCCTTGGCCCTATTCTTTTTTTACGTTACCTTTTTCACTCACTTAAGCCCCAAATTTCCCATGTGCTTAAATTTTTATGACCTCTTCGCATGTTAAGCGGTTAGTCACATAATCGCATAGACTATTTTCGGTCTATGTGATCATAAGATTAATATTTATGTCGGATCCCCTTTCCTAATTTTTTTCCTTGGCCCAATGGTAAATATTTCCTAAGTCACGAGTTTTAATTTTTCCTATGTTTCAGCTTGCTTAATTTCCTGGGCTCGGTCTTCGACACCTAGGCACAGTTGGTGGTTCCTCATTGGCTGATGGATTTAATGATGTGACATTGGCAGGCCCAGGTAGGGTCATGTTGTCAGTTGCCTAAGGATCATGTGGTTGTCACATGATCACATGGAATATTCCATCCCCTTGTGATCATGTGATGACCATTGATTTCAGATCTTTCCTAGTGTGTGTCAGTGGGACTTGATTCTTTAGGAAGCAGAGTAAAGGAAGATCGTGTGGCTGTCGCATGATCACATGGAATATTCCAACCCCATGTGATCTTGCATGAGCCATTCAATTAGATGTCGAAGGTTTGTGGGTCCTATCAGTCATGACTGGGTGATTGTAGTGAATGGCATGGTGACAGGTGGCATTGCAGTTGAGGTCTGATGGGGTCTGGGGTTTGGCAGAGTGAAAAGGGATTTGGTAGTGCTGAAAAAATTCAATGTGTCTGCACATTCGTGCATAAAAAAGGTGATTCACTAGTTTGTTTAGCGATTTGGCAAACGATAGTCAGGTTGTCACTAGATTATTTAGCAAGGGAGTGAAGTGTTTCACGAATTGGAAAGGTTTCTTTGTCGCCAATTCGCTAAGTCTAGTGGGGCCATTTTTAAAGGGAAATCATAAGGCCCCTGAAGGGAGATAGATCGGATGGCTGCGTTTTAAAGTTGATAAAGGTTTGAATTTTGGCCATCGTTTCTCCGTAGGCACCATAGAAATAACCGTTGAGGTTCAAATTTGAATTTCTAAGTGTTTCCAGTGACAGAGGGTACCATTTTTATGGAATTCAATGTTGAAATGACCCTGTTTGGTGAGATGCGACTGGTTCACCATTTCTAGTGTGGTCCAGGGTGTCTAGTGCTAGTTTGTAGAGCATGTGCGTTGCAGGTGTGGCTCAAGGCATGTTGTAGGATGTCCTTGTGAGCTTGGTTTTGAGATCCCTATACTTGAAGAGAAGATTTTCATGATGGAAGATCTATTTTTGTTTCTTCTCCCCTATTTTTGATGTGTTTCCCACCCCTGTAATAACTTTTTGACCATTTCTAGCAAGTTGGGTGGTTGAAACCCTAACCCTATTCATCTGTAGCTTATTGCAAATTTCCAAGGTGACTAGGGGGTATAAGTTGTAAAATTTCACATTTTTGTAGTTGTTCCAAAACATTGTTGCTTTTGGTCCCTGGTTGTTAACTGTAATATACTGATAGAGGTCTAGTTTTGGTGACTTTTCTTATCTTGGTATCACTCTGATTGTATGTTGATCCTGATTATGTTAATGAGAACATTTTGAATCTCAATCTTGCATCTTGTGTATGTCTTCTTGCTTGTCTCTGAGCTCATATATGTTAGTTTCACAAAGTGCGCTAATGTATGGTAAACAAAGAGTATTTTGAATTCATCCCTAAGTTTCTAACAAAGTTAGGATTAAAGTCTTTTAGGTGAATTCAGTGAGTTTACAGCCAGGTATAGAATTTGATGTCCTTGTGCTTGAGGGAAAGGGGTAATAGGCAAAGAACTTACTCTGGTTTCCATTGTGTTTGATTTGAGGTTTTCAGTTGAGGTATATAGTTAGGTGACTCTGGGCCCTAGGATAAGGCACTAGTCCTTCCTCTTGAGGTATGCATGGTTAACAACTACAAACACAAACATCATTTGATAAATCTTTAACAATCTTATATGAGATATAGTGGAATATTGTTTTAGACTCCTTTAGAGAAGTGAGTCAAGGGTACACCTACCTAAGCATTGAAGCTCAAAGAGTAGAAGGATCCTTTGATCCTTTTCAATTGGTCCCCTTCCTTGTGGACTTTGGAGTGGTGATAGAGTCAGAGCTTCATTTTCATTAACCATCAAAGTGTAAATCTGCAAGTTGAAGATCAAAGGGAATAATCCACAACCAACAATATTCAATGGTCACGTGTTCTCCTAATCTTGATGGTTAGTGGCTTAACCTTCAATAGCCTAGTGGGTTGTTATTTATTCCTTCAGTAACTGATTCATCTAATGATCTGGTCAAGATGAGACACATTTTGAGATCAAATATAGACTGCAGATGCATATTTGGATCCACGGTAGTCACTAATTCTCCTAATATAACCCAAGGTAAAGAATGTATCTAGTGAATTGGAGATTTTTTTGTTTGCATGATATCCCATTCGAACCCCAATCAAGAAAAATGTTTGGCGATTATGATTTTTCTTTGTTTACTAATTCTCTGAATAAGCTCGGGTTAAGTCAAAGGCAAATCAGGTTTTGATTCTAGTTGTTAATTTTTTCATTTGGCGATTTGGTGAATGTAGTGATCTCATATTCTCCTAATGAGACCCAAGGTTAAAGATATATCTAGTGAATGCGAGAGTGCTCAATTGTGTAATCTTTGATTATGACCATAGTTAAAGGAAAAGAAAGAATTTCTCTTTGTTCGCTGAGTCACCTAAAAAGGATGAGTTAATTTCTAAGACTTGGCAAATTAGTGATACCTATTGATTTGAGCTTTGTTCAATGGTGGGCATTTAATCTCTTCACGAGACTTGAGTTAAGAGATTATTTTAGTGACTTAGAGGTTAAAGGAATTCACTAATTCTCTAGGTCTAACCATGGAAATAGATAACCTTGAATGATTATGAGAATGCTTTGGTCACTATATCACTAGAAGAAGTGGAGTTAAGGGCTTGTCATGGTTAAAAGATAAAGATATTACAAGAATAGAAAGATCTAACAATGGTTTTGTTACCCCAAAGTAAATGTGCTTGAAGGATAATGATCATGGGATTGTGACAACTTTCTAATCATTGAATAGATAAAGATCGATGAAGGAATCGGTCCTTGTGCCAGGTGTTACTAGTTTCTCAATGCTTATTGGTTGCCGAGAGAGTGATGTGGCTGATTATTTTTCAAAGCTCAGTTGACTATTATATTGATTATTGTGAACCACCTAATGTGCTAGGAACATATATGAATCAATGGTAGGTAATTGATTTCTTCATAAAACCTGAGTTAATGAAAACATTTAGCCATCAAGCAAATGTAGAATTCACCGATTCTCCTAATCGGACCGTGGTTAAGAAAATTTTTGAGTGACTATACAAATCCTTCAGTCACATAATCTCCAGATGACTTAAGGTTAAGGTGATTGTTGTGATTAAAGAGTAAAGAATAGAAAGATATGACGGTGGTTGTGTTCCTGTAAAGGAAAAGTGCTCAAAAGTTAATGATCACAGGGTCATGACAACCATTTGATCTTCCAACAGATAAAGGTAAATGGTCAAAGTGGGTCCATCTACCAGGTATACTGAGGTGTTCATTTCTAATTAGTTGTCAATAAAGATGATGTGTCCAATTATTTTTCAAGGCTTAATTGATTGTTTTAGTGATTTTTGATGATCATCCAATGTTTTGGGAAAGATGATGATCAATGGCCATGTTTTAAAATTTGATAAGTGAGCTATTGTGGTCATACTTTCAAATTTTTAAGGGTTTCTTTCTACAAGGTTTGAGGACAGTGAGCTAGAATACAACAAACACTGGATCATATTTTGATTTTGTTCCAAGGGAGATTAAAGGACAAGAGAGATGACACATAGTGAAAATATGGTGCATTCCAGGCATAATGTGAAAAAATAAATGTGAAAGGCATATTTAAATAATTTACATAGTCTTCTCTATAATTTAATGAAATGTTTTATTATGCATTTTTTTGAGACACCTTTGTTATCAGTATTTTACTCATTTGAGGAGGCCTAGTTAATAAGTTAGACTACTGCACCCTAGTTTGAAATTATTAAGTGGTCTTTCTTAAAATTTGTGTTTATTTAAGATTAGACATGCATGTATCAATGATAAGTATGTTGTAAAAAAGGGAAAGAACTGGAAATAACATTTATCCAAGCTCACACAGGCTATTAGCATAGCCACTACTAGAATTGGATGAATAAGTGGAGATATACATAAAGTAATCAATTAAAATATAGGGGTACCAGACATTGTCTTGTAATGGTGTCTGGATTCGGTCCTGTCCAGAGTGCTCCCATTATCTAGAACCTACAAGAAGAGAAGAGAATATATGGTTAGATCTAATAGATCTAAGCAATGATGAGTATCATAGTATTTGCAAGATGCATACATACACTTAGCCATACACCTCTGGGAAAGGCTATGCTCGGGGCATGCACATAAAAGGCTCCAGAAATAAAAGAGGCACCATGTTTTTCACTAACATGTTTGTTCCATGTGTAGGTATAGGAGGAGTTGATCGAACAATAACTCCAGGGGTGCTGGGTCCCAAACAAATGACCTTGACCCTTGATGCAGATCATGATAGGAAAACCTCAAGTTTCCTGTCATTGACTGCATCACAGGTCAAGAACACCCATGGTCAATAGAGAAGCATCTAGATTATACAACATCAATGAGGACACTCACAAATCATGAAGATAAATCAAATGGAGCATGGCCTTAGGGGCATTGGTAAATTTAAGAGATATTTAAAATACATAAATAAGGTGTACTTCAATTCTATAGTTAATTCATTGATGCTATGGCATGAACATAAGGAAAATCTACACGATGAACCAAATGAAAGAGGTATAGCTGGTGAATCAGTGACATGGCATGGCATATCTCATGTGGAACAATGAACAAGTAGTGCATGTGGAAATATAGATTGGCACCAGGTAGTATGTTATCAAATGCATCTCCAGTATGGTGAAGTGGAACAATCATAGTATACAGTCAGCATATGAGCATGAGGATAGGGGCATCATGATAATTTCAAAACAAGGAGTAGGATCAAGTGAGAAAATAATGGACATCACTATTTCAAGTATGACTAGCCACAATGAAAGGATAATATATTGACAAATGGAGCCATGCTTGATTTCTAATTAGCATAATTAAATAGTAGGCACAATTGATATTCAATGAACATACAACAACAAAACATGTGACATGACAATGTGGCCTAACGATTCATAGGTGTTTTAACCATTCCTAACCAACATGGTTAAAGGACATTATAGGAATTAGAACAGCGAACATCTTGTAGCCACAAACAAACCAATGACTAAAAACATGTTTGTCACGATTGAAAAGAGAGGAATGCCATTAAGTTCATCAAAACAGTGCCATAGATCTTTTGTGGTGTCCTTATTTGACATGAATACAATAGACAACATGCAACATGTAACAAAGAGACAATACATCAGGTGAAGATAAATCAAATTGAGCATGGAACCAAGTATGCCCATATTCAAAACATACAGACAGTGATATACAATAGATTTATATACATCATGAACATGTTTATAGGCCGTTATTTAAGGTACACAATCAACAATAAGATTCTACTCATCAAATATGTGAAATAGTAAACAATCAAGAACCCTCAGGTCTGAAACAATTTCTAAATGATATGATAAGTAAGTTTGTAGGCTGTGCATGGTAAATATGTGAGGATACATAGATTGATGGTTTTTTCAACATCAAGCTCCCCAAGTACAAGTAACCAAGGTGGAATGAAAATATATAATCTAAATGACCAGTCACAAGAATTATGCCACAAAAAAGGATAATGTGAGGAGATAGAAATTCCACCAAACTCACTAGCTATGCATAGGCACTCAACAACAATGAAAAATAGGTATCAACACCATAGTCATGGGTCTGTTAGTCATTGGGTTCATAGGAGAGTCACCAGTACAATAGTAGATGTTCACGGGTCCATGCATTAAGGTGACAATGGGCTATGAAAAATGACCATAAAAAACTATAAAAATGGCATCATCACTCAACTTTACACAATGAGCTCAGCCCTGAAAACATCAACAATGAATTCATGTATTCTAGTGGGTGCGTAATGAAAAAAGAGAGGAGTATAGAATGTGGGATAGAATTAACATTGTTATAATCCAGACATTTCATTATTCACATAGATTCATGGCTCGCAAGTTTTTAACAACTCAAAACACTAAGCTCAAGCAATAAGAGTTTCTAAACATAGATAATAGCTTGTGGATCAAATTTTTAATACTAGAAATTAATAAATGATGATCTCCAGAAAATAGCTTGTCAAGAAAGTAACAAGGAGTTGTGGCACCATGGATAAAATAAGAAGATAGGCCTTGCATTGGCCCCAAAATACATAAGATAATCAAAACATGCCATTAATGCAATAAAGAATACAAGGAGGCAACGGTTTGATCAAATGTATGACATTTGATGCCATAACAAGGCTCAGAGACTTGCACCAAAACACATAGAGCATAGGTTGGGCATGGATTAATAGAAAGACATTACATATATGTAACCTACAGTAGCACAAGATCATTCACAAGCTAATCAAAGACACAATACTTCAGATATAAAGGGAAGGGGACTGTGCCCTAGAAAACATAAAGTGCCTTCAAATAAACTTAGAAGTAAGGAAAGATACATGAAATGAGAAAGCTTTGATGCCTAAAATTCATGGATAGCATCATATTAGGCTATGAATCTCATAAATCTATTAAACAATGATCCCCTAGCTTAAAGCTACAGGACCCTCAAGTAAAAACAATGAGCTCATTTTCACACAATAAAAGAGTATGCCCTCAATATATAGAGATTCACACAATAAACTGAGGATAGATCCAATGAAACAAATACAAGTTCATCATAGTGCTCATAAGAGTTAACATCAATAATAGAGAAATGAAGCCATTACAGTGCCCTCGTAGCCAAACATACATGAAATGAAAAAATAGAATAGTGAATAGAATCTAGTGCCTACTTCAATAGTATGATGTCATGACAGGAAAGATTCCAGATGTTTCCATTGGAACTGCCAGTGCAAAGGGAAACTAGACAGTTGCCGAGTTTGGAGAGTTTTTGTGCCAGTGGTTTCCATTTTCAAATGAATGTTTTGATTTAATGCATTTTTCTTCCTCCCCTTTTTTTAAGGTTGAGGATTCTTTTTATGTCATGATTTCTTAGAGAGCATTGGACTTTAATTGTATGTTAATAAATGTGCCTTCTCCATTTTGGGTTGAAGGTTGTTTATTAATTTAGAGTTATAAGAATTTTAGGTCCATATAGGCATAAATGGGTTTTATTATTTAATTGTAATTGTTTTAAAATGTGTTTCCCCATTTTTGGGTTGAGACCATTTTAAAACATATTAAACTCATTTTGTGTCTTTGTGGGATAGTTTTTTTAATGATAGGTCATTGCATAACTTCTTAATGTAAATTATGACAATGGTGCTTTTATAAACTATTCTTAGAATATGTTTAGTACATGACTTAGAGGGGTGGAGTGGTCTTCTTTTGACCATCTTTTTTTGGGCCCCCAGTTTCTCCACTACCCCTAAAAACTTGAGAATATGGCATCTAAGTTATGGTGCAGCCTCATTGGTCTATTTTGAGATCATTTTCTATTCTTAGTGTTAGGAATGAATGTTGAAGCCTTTGGTAGTCATTCTATAGCAGTGGTTGTTGCATTCATGACTATGATTGTCATTGATGTCAACACAATGTTATTCTCAAGTTTTAGCAAAGAAGCAGGCACAATTTTGTTTTGCACACATGTTATATTATAGATCAAGTTATGTACAATTGATGGTATGTTCTTTGGTGTGTTATTATCCTATGTTTAAGATTGCAAAGAGAAATTCATTTATTCATGAAAGTTATAAGCATTTTGGTGGAAGTAGTATTCTGACAGTTTTCCTATGTAGCGGTTTTTGGTAATCGGAGGATATCTCCTAATCAGGATGGAATCTAATTTTTTTCAGCTAAAGGGAATTTTGAGACTCATTTGTGGTGATGTGGTTCATAGCGCAAACTTTGAGGTCACACTATTGGAAAGTTATTGTATCTAGAAGCTGACAGTTTTATGTAATTTTGATGTAGCATGTTGAAATTATTATTTTGTATTTGCATGCTGACTCATTTGTAATTATTTGAATGTGGTATAAAGGAAGGAATTTTTTCATTGTTATGTATGAGGATTTTAAGAGTTGTGATATGAAATTATGAAATTTGTGATGCGAATGTATGCATGAAGTGAAGAAAAGAGCTAATTCAGTGATGAAGGAAGACTTGTGAAGTACAGAGATTTAAATTTGTGATCTTGTGTAGCAAAGAGTGTGGTTTTGGCATAGTGTGAAGGAGGTAACATATTTCATATTATTCTATTGAATAATCCTAAGATCTATTGGACAGTGAGTTCAAAGATCTTGCCTTGAAGCTATTTGGGTAGTGGGTCCTTCTGTCTTCCATAACTCCTAACAAGGTTAGAATCTTTTAACAGGGATTCAAAATCTCCTAACAAAGATTCATATGTACTGAATGTATTTCATAAGACTCCTAATAGGGTCCATCCTCTAACAAGGAACTTTCATATTACTCCATCATTTTGTGGGCATCATTCCCACCTGGTTTTACTCTTTGATCAAGAGGTTCCCTAGTTAACATATCTTGTGTTATTGTGTCATTGTATATGGTTATCTTTCTATGGTTGGTTATTGGATTAATTATATGGTTTAAAGCTATTGAAGTTGATGATGATAAATGGTTTAATTATTAGATAATTAATTCACCCCCCCCTCTTAGCTATCTTGGTGGTCTTTCCTTTCTAACAATTGGTATCAAAGTAGCAGGTCCTTGAAAGAGAAGTTTAACAACTTAAGGAGATCTATGGTGAATTTTAGGAAAGAAAGCCCTAAGTTTGATGGAGTAAATTTTGACAGCTGGAAAGAAAAGATGAAGACACGTCTCTTGTGTTTAGGACTAGGTTATTGGTTGATCACAAAGAATGAAAGGACTATAATTGAAGAAGACAATCTTGAGACAAGTTCTAAAGATGAGGTAGATTTATTTATGTGTAACATACCTGCAAGAGAAGCACTTTTATTAGCACTTCCAAAGAATGAATACAGTCAAGTAAAAGGTTTAACTAAATCTCATGATATTTGGAAAGCTTTACATTCAACTTTTGAAGGTGATGAACATGCAAAGAAAGCTAGGTTACATAATTGGATTTGTGCATTTGAAGACATAAGAATGATGGAAGATGAATTTGTTAGAAGCTATATTGGTAGGATGTCAGAAATTGTTACAAGAATAAAGTCTTGTGGAGGTGAAAAGACAAAGAATGAAGTAATATGGAACATTTTGAGAACATTAACACTAGTATTGATGCAGGAGCATCCTGGGTGT
Source organism: Chamaecyparis obtusa (assembly GCA_027943335.1). Taxonomy (NCBI): domain Eukaryota; kingdom Viridiplantae; phylum Streptophyta; class Pinopsida; order Cupressales; family Cupressaceae; genus Chamaecyparis; species Chamaecyparis obtusa. Next base: position 132,141 of record BSBK01004972.1, on the reverse strand, counting down.
AAGAGCAATCTTGCATCACCCAAAAATATTTATGTTTTTGTATTCAATAAGGGCTATGTTGTGCAGAGTTGCTAGTGTGGAAACTTTCTATTTTTAGTAAGTTGGTCTTACGATCTCAGAATGTCTGATTTTACATATGGAGGTTCATCTTAGTCATATCAGCCTACCAGAAAAGTTTCATGGATAGATCAGGTGTAGTTTTGAAGATAATGAAGATTTTCGGTATTGGTAGCAGGGTACAGAAACTTTGAACTCAGTTTTGAAGGCTTTAGAGGCCCCGAATGAGGTTGAAAATTTGGGTGATGGGTGCTTTACATGGGTCAAGCCTGTAGAGCACTTCGTGGCATTTCTAGAATGGGGTTATAATAGCCAATCGGGTCAACGGGTGATGACTTATGGTCTTCAGAAGTTGGGTCACCTGAAATAGCGAAAAATAATTTTTCTTCAAAATTTATGTTTGGGTTTCAAAACTCATTTTGAGCTGACTTTGATGTAATAAATTGTAAAATAAAATAATTCTAAGTTTGGTCGGCCCTAAGGGCTAAATTTCTAGAACCTTCTCGGGTGGTGGAAATTGCCTATATAAAGAAGGCCCGTAGTGTTGTCTAGGGCAGTTATGGGTAGTAGATCTGGGTATTGATTTGAGGCTTTGTCCTACAGAATATTGTAAGGGAATGCCCATGTGGCTTTGCATATTGTAATTCTAAAAGTTTTTAATTCCACATTTGTGGAGACAATCAGAAGCCAATTTTTTGTTCTTGCATATTATTGTTGTTGTTTCTCTATTTCTATTATGTGCTTGTGGTATTAAGGGGAGCACCCTTCATTAAGTGGTATCAGAGCTAGGTTTTCTTGAGTGCATAAATAGATCACTGACTATGAGGTAGTTTGCACCAGGACCGTGGTTAGGGTTTCAGCGCTCATAGCGAAAATACCTCCACAAAGAGAATGTGGCGGAAGAGCTGGTGCTATGACACTTGAGGTTAGAGAGCTACAGAGACAAGTGTGAGCATTTCAAGAAGAGATTCATAGAAGAATAAATCTTAATGTCAAAGATGAAAGTGAGAATGAAGCTGAAGAAGAATATTAAGGAGAAGTTGAAATTGTGAACCAGGAGGAAGAAAGACTTTTTTGGGCGATTTTCAAGATTGGGAAAAGACCTAAGATTGAGGTTCCTACATTTTCTAGAAATCTTAACCCAGAGGAATTGATCGACTGGATCAATGAATATGAGAAATATTTTGAGTATGAAGATGTTGAGGATCCTGATAGGGTCAAATTTTTGAAGGCCAGACTGAAAGGTCATGCGAAGATTTGGTGGCAAGAGATTCAATTGGAGTGAAATAGAAGAGGGAAAGATAAAATCACAAGATGGGATCAGATGGTGGATGAATTGAACTGACAGTTCATTCCTATTGATTATGAGCTTGACCTACTAAAGAAAATGAAAAGTTTGAAGCAAGCAGGAAGATCTATTCAGGAGTATACAGAGGAGTTCTATCGAATCCTCATCAGAACAGGCCATGCAGAAGCTGATAAGGAGAAAGTTGTCTGATACCTTAATGGGTTAAGGCCAAGCATTCAGGAGGAGTTGAATCTGGTTTGAATGAACAGTATTGAGGAGGCATACCAGTTCTCCCTAAAAGTAGAGGAAATGTTGAACAAGAAGTTTGAGAGCAGACAAAATGGAAGAGGTCCTGGTGGAAGATCTGGTGGATGGTCATATGGTGGCCAAAATGAAGATCTGAAAAAGAAGGATGAGGCCAGTAGTAGCCAGAATCAGAGAGGAAACAATTCTAATCATTTCCAAGATCAGAATAATAAAGATCAAAGAGGAAGAGGACAAGGATCTAGAAGAGGAGGCTTCCGTGGAACATGTTTTCACTGTGGAGAAGAAGGTCATAGGGCATTTGAATGTCCTCAGTGCCAAGGCAGAATAGATAGGAGAAATGAAGGCCAGGCCAGAGTTGCACATGTAGATGAAGATGCTAGATCATAAAATTTTGAAGATGCTGAAAGAGGAGAAACACTAATTAACAGAAGAGTCTTGCTAAGTGGTGAGAATGAACCTGAACAAAGGGGGAACTTGTTTCACACCAGGTGCAAGTGTGAGGGTAAATATTGTGATGTGATTATCGATAGTGGAAGCACTGACAATTTGGTGTCAGAAGAGATGGTGACAAAGTTGAAGCTCAAGAGATAGAAACACCCACATCCTTATCAGATTGCCTGGGTGCAGGATGACCACAAGGTCATGGTTAGTGAATAGCATCTGGTAAAGTTCAAGATCGGCAGGTACCAAGATGAGGTACTATGTGATATAATATCTATGGATGCATGTCATATGTTGTAGGGTAGACCGTGGCAGTTTGACAGATGTGTTGTACATAATGGTCATACGAATACCTATTCCCTAACAAAGGATGGAGTGCAACATAAGCTCAAGCCATTGAAGGAGACCGGAGAAAAGGTATGTGGTAATGCAAGAATAACTTTTGTTGATGGAAGAAAATTCCTAGATGGTATGAGGCATGAGCATGTGTGTTTTGCTTTAATTCCAAAAGCTAGTAAAGAAGAAGTAGAGGATGTACCTGTAGAGGTTGCAGATTTGTTGAATGAGTTTCAGGATATTGTATCTGATAATGTACCCAATGGATTAACACCGGTAAGGAAGATTAGCCATCAGATGGATTTGATTCCAGGAGCCAGTTTGCCAAACAAGGCAGCACACAGAATGACACCAGTAGAAAGTGAAGAGTTGAATAGACAAGTACATGAGTTGTTACAAAAGGGATTGATTTAGGAGAGCCTGAGTCCATGTGTTGTACCAGCAGTATTAGCACCAAAGAAGAATGAAGAATGGAGGATGTGTATAGATTCCAGAACAATAAACAAGATCATATTCAAGTATAGGTTTCCATTGCCACGAATGGATGATATTATGGACTGTTTGAGTGGAGCTGTGTATTTCTCAAAGATAGATCTAAAGAGTGGATATCACCAGATTCAGATCAGAGAAGGAGATGAATGGAAGACTACCTTCAAGACAAAGGAAGGACTGTATGAGTGGTTAGTCATGCCTTTTGGGCTAACCAATGCACCGAGCACTGTCATGTGGCTCATGAATGAGGTTCTGAAAGAATTTTTGGGTAAGTTTGTCATTGTTTACCTAGATGATATTTTGATCTTTAGCAAGACATTGGAGGAGCATATGATGCATATTTGTATGGTGTTTGGGAAACTAAGAGATGAGAAATTATTAATTAACTTGAAGAAGTGCAGTTTTGTGAAGAAAGAGTTAGTGTATTTGGGATTTGTAGTTTCAGCAGAAGGTCTAAAAATGGACCCAGAGAAGGTACAGGCTATCCTTGAATGGCCTACTACAAGGAGTGCTATCGAGGTAAGATCTTTTCATGGTTTGGCTAGCTTTTATAGAAATTTTATCAAAAATTTTAGTAGTATTTGCGGACCCTTGACTGAAACAATGAGAGGGGATAGAAAAGAGTTTAAGTGGACTAATGGGGTATAAAAGAGTTTTCAATTGTTGAAACAAAAAGTTACAGAACAACCTATTTTAGCACTTCCAAATTTTAATAAGGTGTTTCAAGTAGATTGTGATGCTAGTGGTACTGTAATAGGAGCTGTTATGAGCCAAGAAGGTAAACCTGTTGCTTATTTTAGTGAGAAGTTAAATGATGCTAAGAGAAAATATTCTATCTATGATCAAGAATTTTATGTTATAGTTTAGGCATTAAAGAAGTGGAGACATTATCTGCTTCCTAAGGATTTTTTTTTGTATACTGATCATCAAGCTTTGCAATATTTGAATAGTTAAGGAAAGTTGAATCAGAGGCATTTGAAATGGGTTGAGTTTTTGCAGAGTTATACATTTGTTTTGAAACACAGGAGTGGAAAGTCTAATAGGGTTGTAGATGCTCTTAGCAGAAGGTAGCTATTGCTGATAGAGATGTAGATTGAAGTGGTTGGATTCAAGGAACTCAAGAATTTGTATCCAGAGGATCCTAATTTCGGTGGAGCTTGGAAAGCTTGTAAAGAGCCTATTACTCTAGACAGGACGATATGGCTGGATTTTATCATCCAGGATGATATTCTATTCAGAGGGAGTTAGTTGTGCATTCCACGAAGTTCTATGAGGGAGAATCTCATTAAGGAGAAGCATAGCGGAGGATTGGCTAGACATTTTGGTCGAGATAAAACCCTTACTTTGGTTAGTGAAAATTATTATTGGCCATAGTTGCAGCAAGATGTCAAGAAGTTTGTACAGAGATGTAGAGTATGTCAGATGGTGAAAGGAGTGAAGCAAAATATAGGGTTGTATCAGCCGTTACCTATACTAGAGAAGCCTTGGGAGGATATCAGCCTGGACTTTGTTCTTGGTTTACCAAGGACACAGTGTGGACATGATTCAATTTTTGTAGTAGTTGACAGATTTTTGAAGATGACACATTTCATTCCCTACAAGAAGACTAATAATGTTGTTCATGTAGCAGAATTGTTTTTTAGAGAAGTGGTGAGACTACATAGTTTGCCAAAGACCATAGTTTTAGATCGAGATACTAAGTTTGTTGGATATTTGTGGTGGACATTGTGGAAGAAGTTGAAGATAGATTTAAAGTTTAGTTTATCACATCATCCATAGACTGATGGACAGACAGAGGTGGTGAATAGAAGTTTGGGAAATTTGCTGAGATGTTTGGTTGGAGATAAGCCAATGGGATGGGATTTGATTTTACCATAGGCAGAATTTGCATATAATAATTCTGTCAATAGGAGCACTGGTAAATCACCATTCTAGATTGTATATGGAAGTAGTCCAAGAAATGCATCTGAGTTGAGAAAGATAGATAAAGGAGAAATAAGTAATGCTGAAGCTAAGGATTTTGTAGAACATTTGAAGAACATCCATGAGGAGGTGAGGAAGCATATTACCAAGATGAATGTGTAGTATAAGACTAAGGCAGATGAGAAAAGGAGGCATAAGGAATTTCAGGTTGGGGATGAAGTCATGGTTCATTTGCGGAAGGAGTGGTTTCCAGTTGGTACATATAACAAGCTGAAAATGAAAAAGTTTGGACCATGTAAGATACTGAAGAAGCATGATTCAAGAAATGCATGAGGTAGGATTGCCTACTGAGCTGAATATTTCACTAGTTTTTAACATTTCAGATTTGACAGAGTATCATGAAGGAGGTGTTGAAGATGAGGATGCAGTAGCACATTGGAGTATTCCAGCAACCAGTTTAGATATCAAGGAGATTGAAGACATACTAGATAGTCGTGTTGGCAGAAGCACAAGGAATAGGACATATGAAGAGTATTTGGCCAAATGGAAAGGATGACCTGTTGAAGATTCATCATGGCTAACAAAGGAGGAGGTTAACCATCTTGGTTTTCCTTTGCACACCTGAGTCATGATAGGGTCACTTCTCAAATTACCTCAGGTGTCTGATGCAGGAGCATCCTGGGTGTAAGAGCAATCTTGCATCACCCAAAAATATTTATGTTTTTGTATTCAATAAGGGCTATCTTGTGCAGAGTTGCTATTTGTGGAAACTTGCTATTTTTAGTAAGTTGGTCTTACAATCTTGGAATGTCTGATTTTACATATGGAGGTTCATCTCAGTCACATCAGCCTACCAGCAAAGTTTCATGGATAGATCAAGTGTAGTTTTGAAGATATTGAAGATTTTCAGTATTGGCAGCAGGGTACAGAAACTTTAAACTCAGTTTGAAGGCTTTAGAGGCCCCGGATGAGGTTGAAAATTTGGGTAACGGGCACTTTGCATAGGTCAAGCCTGTAGAGCACTTCGTGGTATTTCTAGAATGGGGTTATAATAGCCAATCGGGTCAATGGGCGATGATTTATGGTCTTCGGAAGTTGGGTCACCTGAAATGGCAGAAAATAATTTTTTTTCAAAATTTATGTTTGGGTTTCAAAACTCATTTTGAGCTGACTTTGATGTAATAAATTGTAAAATAAAATAATTCTAAGTTTGGTTGGCCCTAAGGGCTAAATTTCTAGAACCTTCTCGGGCGGTGGAAATTGCCTATATAAAGAAGGCCCGTAGTGTTGTCTAGGGCAGTTCTGGGTAGTAGATCTGGGTATTGATTTGAGGCTTTGTCCTACAGAATATTGTAAGGGAATTCCCATGTGGCTTTGCATATTGTAATTCTGAAAGTTTGTAATTCCACATTTGTGGAGATAATAAGAAGCCAATTTTCTGTTCTTGCATATTATTGTTGTTGTTTCTCTATTTCTGTTATGTGCTTGTGGTATTAAGGGGAGCACCCTTCATCAAGTATTCAGGTAGACTACACAAATGATTGAACAAGTGATACCTTGTACACCAAAATTTTCAAGAGAGACTTTTCTTAGAAGATTGGAAGCAGCAAAGATGAATCTAAGATTATCAAGAGAACTACCTAGAGTGGAGACAACATTCAGTGCTCTTAGCATCAGACCTACTTTGTCTAGAAGTACAAGTGTGAATGGAGATTATGCTAGTAGTAGTAGATCCAAATCTGATGAAGACAAGAAGATTGAAGAAGGTATTGCCTTTCTTGTGAAAAGAGAACCAGAGGGTAAGAAAATATTTAAATTTTGGACATGTCAAGAATATGGTCATTTTGCATCTAAGTGTCCTAAGAGAGTTAAGAAGTATAGAAACAATTTTAAGCCTAGAAGATCTAAAGAATGTTATTATGCAAATGATGAAGAAATTAAAGCCAAAATTGAAAGACATTTGAGTGACAGTGATAATGATAACTTTGATGACATAGGATTCGTAGCAATTAAGGAAGAAAATTTTGAATCTGATATTAAAGAAGAAAAAGCCTTAATTTCCCAACTTGAAAAGAAAGTTGATTGGATTATAGATAGTGTTTGTTCACATCATATGACTAGTGATAAAGAAAAGTTCATAAAGTTTAACAATTATGATGGAGGAGTTGTTAGAGTTAGTAACAATGTACCTTGTTTGATTAAAGGTATAGGATCTTGATGAATGGTGCTCCCCTTAATACCACAAACACATAGCAGAAATAGAGAAACAACAACAATAATATGCAAGAACAAAAAATTGGCTTCTTATTATCTCCACAAATGTGGAATTACAAACTTTCAAAATTACAATATGCAAAGCCACATGGGCATCTCCGTACAATATTCTGTAGGACAAAGCCTCCAATCAATACCCAGATCTACTACCCAGAACTTCCCTAGACAACACTATGGGTCTTCTTTATATAGACAATTTCCACCACCTGAGAAGGTTCTAAAAATTTAGCCCTGAGGGCCGACCAAACTTAGAATTATTTTATTTTACAATTTATTACATCAAAGTCAGCTCAAAATGAGTTTTGAAACCCAAACAAAAATTTTGAAGAAAAATTATTTTCTGCCATTTCAGGTGACCCAACTTTCGAAGACCATAAGTCATCACCCGTTGACCTGATTGGCTATTATAAACCCATTCTGGAAATGCCATGAAGTTCTCTACAGGCTTGACCCACCCAAAGCACCCATCACCCAAATTTTCAACCTCATTCGGGGCCTCTAAATCCTTCAAAACTAAGTTCGAAGTTTCTGTACCCTACTGCCAATACCGAAAATCTTCAATATCTTCAAAACTAGACCTGATCTAGCCATGAAACTTTGCTAGCAAGCTGATATGACTGAGATGAATCTCCATATGTAAAATTAGAACATTCCGAGATCGTAAGACCAACTTACTAAAAATAGCAAGTTTCCATAAATAGCAACTCTGCACAAGATAGCCCTTATTGAATACAAAACATAGAAATATTTTTGGGTGATGCAAGATTGCTCTTACACCCAGGATGCTCCTGCATTAGATCTATTACTATTGATCGAAAGACTAATACTGATGATGTTTACTTTGTTGATGGATTGAAACATAATCTTTTAAGTGTTGGACAATTAGTGGATAAAGGATATCAAGTTTGGTTTACTGAGAAAACTTGTGTTTAAGGATAAAGATGGAAATCTAATTGGAACTATATCTAGAACTAGAGGTAATGTATTTCAATTGAACCCTACTGAGATGACATGCTTGATGACTAAGATTGATGATAGTTGGTTATGGCATAGAAGGTTTTGTCATGTAAACTTTGATAATATTGTGAAAGTGAGTTGTACACTTGCAATAAGAGACTTACCTAAGATCATGAAGCCTACTAACATGATTTGCAAGGAATGTGTGATGGCTAAGCAGAGAAGGAGTTCATTTCCTAGCAAGAAGTTCACATCTACAGAGAAGTTGGAGATTGTTCATACAAACTTGAGCGGTCCTACTAGGACTAGAGGATTCTATGGAGAAAGGTATTTTATGATTCTTGTTGATTATTTTACAAGAATGATGTGGATTTCATTTTTGAAAGGAAAATATGAAGCATTTGATAAGTTTAAGGTCATGAAGAATAAAGTAGAGAATGAATCAGGAATGAGGATTAAATGTTTGAGATTTGATAGAGGTGGAGAATTTACATCTAAAGAGTTTAACACTTTTTGTGAAGAAAATGGTATTAAGAGACAGTTATCAGCCCCTAGAACACCTGAACAAAATGTTATTGCAGAAAGAAGAAATGGATCAGTGACTGAAGCAGCTAGAGCTATGTTATTTGAAGGTGACTTAGAAAAGACATTTTGGAGAGAAGCAGTGAATACAATAGTATATACAATGAATAGAGTACAAATTAGAGCAAACATAGAGAAGACACCTTATGAATTGTGGTTTGGACATGCACCCTCAGTTAAGTATTTTAGAATTTTTGGAAGCAAATGTTATATTAAGATAGATGATGATATAGGAAATTTTGATCCTAGAAGTGATGAAGGAATTTTTCTTGGATATTCTTTGAAAATAAAAGCATATAGATGTTACAATAAGAGAACTAAAACTATTATTGAAAGTGAAAATGTAAAAGTTGATGAGAAGTTTAAAATTTAGGAAAGAATGCTTGATTATGAATCTGATGAAGGAACTAATCCATAGCCTAACATTGAAACTACTGAACAGTTTTATGAAACTGATAGTGAATTGTTGAATGAAAGTCATGCTGAAGAAAATAAAGAAGAATCTAGAGAAGAATCTATAGTTGAAGAAAAATCAATGACTATGACACCTAACATGTATATATCAAGACATCATCTTGTTGACCAAGTCATTGGAAGTTTGGATAGAGGAGTTATGACTAGAAAGAAGGTACATTTATGTTTGATTTCTCAAATTGAACCTAAATCTACTAATGAAGCTTGTGAACATGAACATTGGATTAAAGCTATGAAAGAAGAATTGGATCAGATTGAAAAGAACAAGACATGGGAATTGGTCCCTAGACGTAAAGACAAAAATGTGATTGGAACTAAATGGGTATACAAGAAAAAGATGAATGAACAAGGAGAAGTAATTAGAAACAAAGCAAGATTAGTATGTAAGGGATACTCATAGCAAGAAGGAATTGACTATGAAGAGACCTTTTCCCCTATGGCAAGACTTGAAGTGGTAAGAATATTTTTGGCTTATGTAGAATTTAAGAAATTCAAAGTGTATCAGATGGATGTGAAGTCAACATTTCTAAATGGTGAATTAGAAGAAGTCTACATTGAACAACCCAAAGGTTTTCCTTTGACTCAAGAAGGAGCCATGGTATGTAAACTAAATAAAGCATTGTATGGACTAAAGCAAGCACCTACAACTTGGTATGCTAGATTAGATAAGTTTGTTAAAATTGGGATTTAAAAAAGGAATAGCTGATAGAAACTTATACATAAAAGAAATTGAGAATGGATTGTTAATTTTGGTTATTTTTGTTGATGACATTATTTTTGGAGGAGAAGATGAAGCTAGTGACAAGTTTGCTGATGAAATGAAGACAAAATTTGAAATGAGTATGATTGGAGAAATGAAATACTTTTTGGGATTGCAAATAACACAAAACAAAGATGGTATCTTTATAAGTCAGACTAAGTACTTGAATGATTTGTTGAAAAGATTTGGTATGGAGAAATGCAAACCAATTGGAACACCTATGGTTACAAGACATAAACTATCTAGTAAAGATGAAACACTAGAAGTTGAGCAAAATAAATACAGATCTATGATTGGTGGATTGTAGTACTTGACACACACTAGACCAGATATACAACATTCAGTTGGGATGGTAGCAAGATTTCAAGCTGAACCTAGAGAGTCACATTATTCAAGAGTAAAAATGATATTGAGATATCTTAGAGGAACAATGGACTATGGACTGTGGTATGAAAATTTTGATGATTTTACCTTATGTGCATATACTAATGCTGATTGGGGAGGCAACGTTGATGACAAGAAAAGCACTAGTGGTGGAGCCTTTTTTCTTGGAGGAAGATTAATTTCTTGGTTGAGAAAAAAGTAGAATTGTATCTCATAGAGTACAACATAAGCAGAATATGTTGTAGCAACAAACCATTTTAATCAGATAATTTGGATGAAGCAGATGTTGATGGACATTGGAATCAAGTTTGAAGAGCCTATTGTCATATATTGTGACAATACAAGTACAGCTAGTATGTCTAAGAATCTAATTTTACATTCTAAAACAAAGCATATAGAGATCAAGTATCATGTTGTAAGAGAGAAAGTTGTAGAAAAAGAAGTCAGTCTAGAGTACATAAGCACAAAGGAGCAGATAGCAGATATATTTACTAAGCCCTTGCCTAAGGATACATTTGACTATTTGAGAGGTATGCTTGGGGTTATGCCCCAACCTACTTCTTAGTAATGATGTAGTTGGTCACATCCATCTAGTGGTTTATGGCCCTATCTATTTTCTAGATTGGATGTTGGTACTTCCTCTATGGGGGAGTATGTGTATCTGAGCTGCGTCATTGAGGACTCCTGTTAATGTATCTCCTGAATAGTGTCTTTTAACATTGAGCTATTGTTTGACATAGTGATATAATTTCTATCATTGATGTCAATGGGGGAAAGAATAATGAAAAACATTCAGGAAACATTGAGGAACTACATTTGTTGAGAGATTGAATAGGATAACGAAGCAAGATTTGATTGATGATGAGTAGCAGTGCACTTGAGAAGTAGTGATTGGAATTTTGGAACATTGGATGTTTTTCATCTATGTTGCCATCAATGCCAATGTGGTAGATTGTTAGAAATGAATGCTGAAGCCTTTGGTAGTCATTCTATAGCAGTGGTTGTTGTATTCATGACTATGATTGTCATTGATGTCAACACAGTGTTATTCTAGAGTTTTAGCAGAGAAGCAGGCATAGTTTTGTTTTGCATACATGTTATATTGTAGATTGAGTTTTGTGCAATTGATGATATGTTATTTGGTGTTTTATTATCCTATGTTTAAGAGCACAAAGAGAAATTCATTTATTCATGAAATTTATAAGCATTTTGGTGGAAGCATTATTCTGACAATTTTCCTATGTAGCGGTTTTTGGTAATCGGAGGATATCTCCTAATCAAGACGGAATCTGATTCTGCATAGTTAAAGGGAAGTTTGAGACTCATTGGTGGTGACATGGTTTATAGTGAAAACTTTGAGGTCACACTATTGCAAAGTTATTGTATCTCGAAGCCGACAGTTTTATGTAATTTTGATGTAGCAAGTTGAAATTATTATTTTGTATTTGCATGCCAACTCATTTGTAATTATTTGAGTGTGGTATAAAGGAAGGAATGTTTTCCTTGTTATGTATAAGGATTGTAAGAGATGCGATATGAAATTATGAAATTTGTGATGTGAATGTATGCATGAAGTGAAGAAAAGAGCTAATTCAGTGATGAAGGAAGACTTGCAAAGTACATGGATCTGAATTTGTGATCTTGTGTAGTAGAGAGTGTGGTTTTGGCACATTGTGAAGGAGGTAACATATTTCATATTATTCTATTGAATAATCCTAAGATCTATTGGATAGTGAGTTCAGAGATCTTGCCTTGAAGCTGTTTAGGCAGTGGGTCCTTTTGTCTTCCATAACTCCTAATAGGGTTAGAATCTTTGAACAGGGATTCAAAATCTCCTAACAGAGATTCATATGTACTAAATGTATTTTATAAGACTCCTAATAGGGTCCATTCTCTAACAAGGAACTTTCATATTAGTGCATCATTTTGTGGGCATCATTCCCACTCAGGTTTACTCTTTGATCAAGAGGTTCCCTAGTTAACATATCATGTGTTATTGTGTCATTGTGTATGGTTATCTTTCTATATTTGGTTACTGCATTAATTATATAGTTTAAAGCTATTGAATTTGATATTGAAGTTAATGATGATAAATGGTTTAATTATGAAATAACTGATTCAAACCCCCTCCCTCTCAGTTATATAGGTGGTCTTTCCTTTCTAACACTTAGGAGGTGGTTGAATTTGAATGCATATTCCTAGGTTTTAGTTATATAACTCTCACTTTTTGTGATGGAGGTTATCTCTTCATTATATTATCTCTAATATGAGTATTGTAGCAATGAGTGACACATCTTGTACTTCATTTATTTTCATCAATAAAATTGATCCTTCTTGTTTCCCTACAATTTTGAAATTCTTCTTTTGAATCTCATGCAGGATTACTCTGATATTCTTGTTGTTGGATACAATTGTCTGAAGGAGATTGTTGGAATAATTATGTGTTGTCTTTGATGTCACAAAAATGTCATATCAATTGTCAGCTCAGCCAGTCAGCAAAGCAGTTCCTAGTATCTACCGAGACCTCTTGGGTGTCAAAAGAAAAGTATGGCAGAAAATAGTCTTAACCGAGCTTCCTCGGTTATCGAAGGAAATTTAGTGTCTATCAAGTTCACTCAGTCTCCAAAGGATGTTGAAGAATTCATAGTACTTACCGAGTTCTCTCGGTCACCAAAGGAAATCTTTTTAGATTAGTGTTTACCGAGCAAGGTCGGCCCAGTTAAGGATTTTGTTAATTTGAGAAATAAAGTTTATTTATTTCAGCTAACTATTGCAATGATTAGTAATGTTTTGTAATAATTATTAGTGATGACTTAACAATCCAAATGGTATATATATAGAAGTTCAAGTTGTGAATTAGAAGTATGCAAGTGAAAGAGAAGAATAGTATGAGAGAATTTTGAAGGATGATTAGATATCCTTGAAGAGCAGTAGAGATATATTTGATCAGGAAGGATCTAGTGAAGTAGAACAGAGATCTGTAATCAGTAATTTAGTTGCATCACTATTCAGGTCACTTCATTATTACTTTCTTACCATTGTAGCAGTGATTTCAAATCTCCTAACTAAGTTGGTTTAACAACCATTTTGTATATCCTCTAACAAGGTGATAGTTCTATTGAATTGTTTCAAGACCTCTTACAAGGCCACTCCTAGCAGGGTGATTAAATCCTCTAACAAGGTCACACCTAATAATGTGCTTTGTAACCTTTTACTAGGTTGGCTCCTAATAGGGCATCACTTCAAAAGAGTGAAAATCAGTAACTAGTTACATTGGTGGTTTTTCCCATATTGGGTTTCCATGTTAAATCTAGTGTCTCTTGTGTTCATGGTATTTTCTTTATTCATGTATGTTAATCTCTAATGAATGCTTAAGAATAGCTATAATTAATACTCACTGCAATTACCGAGTTTCATCATTTTTCTGTATGACAGTAGTAAATCATTTAATAAGACATCTAAGGGATATGTGGTAATATTTTTGTGGTTAACTGATTCACCCCCCCTCTCAGTTACTACATCCATATTTCCAACAATTGGTATCAGAACTTTTCATGCTTGCAGGAAGAGTTTCAAGGACCTAAGCTAAAGATCAAGATGTCTTACAAGAGAGAAATTCCAAAGCTTAGCAGAGATAACTTTTCAGCATGGCAAGGCCTCATGAGACTTCAGCTGGCTTCCATTCATGATTTAGGATGCAAATATATTGATCAAGAATATACTATTCCTATTGGCACATTAACTGTTGAAGACATTGTAGAGAAAAAGAACCATAACACCACGATGATAGATATTGCATCAACTCTTAGCTATGAATAATTTGATGAGATCAAAGACTGCACAACTACCTATGAAATGTGGAACAAGCTGAAGAGAATCTATGGTGGTGATGACAATGTGAAAAGAGCCAAAGCAGAAAGCCAAAGAGGACAATTTGATTAGATGAAGATGAAAGAAGATAAAAACATTGCAAAATATGTTGAAAGGATCAAGGTGAGTGTTAGTGCAATTAGAGCTTTTGGAGGAAAAATTGATGATGAAACTATTATAAGTAAGGTTCTTAGAACATTGCTTCCTATCTATGCAATAAGAGTATCTGCTATTCAAGAAAGAAGATGTGAACAAAGTCACAATATAACTTTGGATGCCTTAGTTGGAAGATTGACAACTTTTGAATTGGATAACTATGACAACTCTATTCCAACTTCTAAAAATATTGAATCAGCATTTGAGGCCAAACTTTCACTTAAGAAGGGCAAGAAAATCCAGTCAAAAAGTGAATAAGAATCAGAGGAAAGTTCAGACAGTGATCTTGAAGTTATTGAAGCATTACTTGCAAAGAAATACACTAGAGGTAGAGGTAAATACAAAGGCAAAACTCCCTTAATCTATTTTTCATGTGAAGAAATTGATCATATTGTAGCTAGGTGTCCAAACAAGCAAAGAAAAGATGAGAAGAAAGGTCACAAGTATAATGGCAAGAAGAATTTCAAGTCATTCAAGGATAAAGGTAAGAAAAAATGTTTTTTGGCTAAGGATTCTGATGATAGTGAAGAAGAAATTATCTTCATTGCTGTAAAAGATGATGAAGATGATGATGAAGATGATATGGCACTTATCTCTCATATAAGAAAAAATGATACATGGATTATAGATAGTGGATGCTCACATCATATGACTGGTGACAAAACTAAGTTTGAACATTTTGAAGTCTATGATGGTGGTAGTGTAAGGTTTGGAATCAATGAACCTTGTTGTATAAAAGGAAGAGGACAAATTTCATTAACCAAAGAACTTATATGTGATAATGCATATTAGGTTGAAGGACTAAAACATAATCTTCTAAGTGTAGCACAGCTAATCAATAGTGGATTCAAGGTTGAATTCATGAATAGCAAAGTAAGACTGTTGGATGACAAAGGAAAACTATTTGGTTCAGGAAAACAAACCAAAGGTAACCTATTTTATCTTGATCTCGGTAAATGCTCATGTTTTATTGCTCAAATTGAAGAAAGTTGGTTATGGCACAAAAGGTTATGTCATGTAAATTTTGATAATATGGTGAAAATAAGAGAATTCAAGAAATTAAGAGGTATTCCTACTTTGAAGAAACCTGATGTTGGTCTATGCAAGAATTGTCAGATTGGTAAAATGGGAAAGATTAGCTTTAAAAGTAAAAGCTATCAGTCTAGAGATATTTTGGATATTGTGCATACTAATTTATGTGGACCTATTGGAATTGAAAGCTATACTAGAGAAAAATTCTTTGTTCTCTTCGTTGATGATTACTCTAGAATGATGACTATTATGTATTTAAGAGAAAAGTCAGAAGCATTTGAGAAATTCAAATGGTATTTGGCAAGAGTAGAAAAGGAAACATGAAAAAGAATGAAGTGCTTGAGATCAAACAGAGGTGGTGAATTCATCTCCCATGAATTCAATAATTTCTACATTGAAAGAGGAATCAAAAGATAGGTATCAGCTCCAAGAACTCCTGAGAAAAATGGAATAGCTAAAAGGAGGAACAGATCTATCATGGATTGTTCAAGGACTCTAATGATTGAAAAGAACATTGTTATGAAATACTGGAAGGAAGCTATTAGCATTGTAGTTCATACCTCGAACCGAGTATAGTTGAGGAAAGACACATTCAAAACTCCTTATGAGTTATGGTATGGCTTTAAACCCAATGTAAGTTACCTAAAAGTATTTGGTAGTAAATGTTACATCTTGAAAGAATCTAGAAAAGGAAAACTTGATGAAAAAGGTGATGAAGGAATATTTTTGGGATATTCTTGCAAAAGTAAGGCATATAGATGTCTAAATTTGTCTACTCACAAAATCATAGAAAGTGGACATGTGAAAGTAGATGAGTTTGCAGAAAAAATTGAAGAAGAAAGCAAAAAGGAACTAAAGGATTACAAAAGATTTCTTTACATTGAACCTGATACATTTCCAGACACATCTGTCAACAAGGAGACTACATCGACCAAGCCCAGTACAGTAACTAAGTCACATGAAGAAGTTCAAACTGAGTCACAAGAAACTGAGTCTCAGCCTGAAGCTACCAAGCCAATATCTACCGAGCCCAAGTAAACTGAACCTGAAGATGAAATTCAGGAAGATAAAAATGTAACTCATTCAAGAGGCAAGGAACCTATATTACCCAAATATGTCAGGAGGCATCATACACCAAATCAGATTACTGAAAATAGATCAGATGGTACTATGACAAGAAGTAAACTAAAAGGTACATGTTTACTTGGTGATTTTGAACCTAAAAATGTCAAAGATGCATTGGAAAATGAAAGTTGGATTGAGGCTATGAATGAAGAAATAGAGAAAATAGAGAAAAAAAAAGACATGTTCTCTTGTACCTAGGCCTAAAGATAAAAATGTAATTGGGACAAAATGGGTATTCAGAAATAAGTTCAATGAAGATGGTCAAGTATCAAGAAACAAAGAAAGATTGGTATGTAAAGGATATTCTCAAGAAGAAGTTATAGATTATGGAGAGACTTTTGCTCCTATTGCAAGATTAGAAGGTGTAAGGAATCTACTTGCATATGTAGCACATAAAGGATTTAAGGTATATCAAATCGATATAAAATCTGCATTTCTCAATGGTATTCTTGATGAAGAAGTCTACATTGAGAAACCTAAAGGCTTTATGGATCTAGACAAAAGGGATATGGTCTATAAGTTACAAAAAGTACTATATGGTTTGAAACAAGCCCCTAGAGCATGGTATGAAATATTACATAACTATCTTACTTAGAATTCTTTCAAAAGAGCTAATGACAATAGTAATTTATACATCAAAGAAGGACCGGATAACAAAATTGTTTTGGTAGAAATATTTGTGGATGATACTATGTTTACAGGAAATGATGATCAGTGCAAAGAATTTTTAGAGAAAATGAACAAAGAATTTGAAATGTCTATGTTTGGTTAGATAAAATTCTTTGTTGGACTTCAAATTCAGTAGAGCAAGAATGGTATCTGCATTACTTAGTCTAAATACCTCAAGGAAATACTTAAGAAACTTGGTATGGAAGATTCAAAACTAGTTGGTCCACCCATGTGTACTGGACTGAAGCTTACCAAAGATGATAATTCAAAAGAAGTAGATCAAACCTTATACAGATCAATGATTGGAAAATTACAATATGTAGTGCATACAAGGCCTGATATTGCCTTAGCAGTTGGTATAGTAGCAAGATTCTCAGAAAAACCTAGAGAAAATCACATGATGGCAATCAAAAGAATCTTGAGATACTTAAGAGGAACTAAAGAGTATGGCTTGTGGTATAAATTTGGAGGCAATCTAGACTTAAAAGTGTTTACTGATGCTGATTGGGCAGGAAACATTGATGATAGAAAGAGTACAAGTGGTGGAGCATTTTTTCTTGGCAAAAGGTCAGTATCTTGGACCAGTAAAAAGCAAAATTGCACATCCCAATCCATAGCAGAAGTAGAATATGTTGTTGCAGCAATAAATTGCTCTAATATTGTTTGGTTCAAATAGTTATTGGAAGGCATGAAAGTTGAGATCAAAGAACCAATTTTTATGTTCTGTGATAATAAAAGTGCAATAAATATTTCAAAGAATCCAGTAATGCATTCCAAAACCAAACACATTGCTATAAAATATCACTTTGTCAGAGAATTGGTGTAGGACAAGGAAATCAGATTGGAATATGTTCATACAAAATAAAAAAATTCCAGATATCTTCACCAAGCCACTACCTAAGGATGCATCTTGTATCTAAGAGGTAAGTTAGGGGTCATTCCCCTATCTGAGGCTCACTAAATTGAGTTTTAGTAATGCATCAACTAGAGCATGTTGAAGATCAGTCAGTTGATGTAGCATAGTCAAGGAATCATTGCATATGAATCAGTACTTAAGGTACATTGGTATTCACCGGAAGTGTGTTATCTTTGGCATATGTTGTCAAAGAGGGAGAGTTTGTTGTCTATCATTTCATGAAATTTATAAGAAGAAGAATTTAAAAAGAAAAGAGGGAGAGTTTTCAGTCAGAGAGAGAATTTTTCTGACAGAGGGAGATGAGAATCAAAATGAAGCTAAGGATATGTTCCTTATTCTATGTTTGCTATGAAATTTCATTATGGTATGACATATTGTGTTGCCATCAATGCCAAAGAGGGAGATTGTTGGATACAATTGTCTGAAGGAGATTGTTGGAATAATTATGTGTTATCTTTGATGTCACACAAATGTCATATCAATTGTCAGCTCAGTCAGTCAGCAAAGTAGTTCCCAGTGTCTACCGAGACCTCTCAGGTGTCAAAAGAAAAGTATGGCAGAAAATAGTGTTAACCGAGCTTCCTTAGCTATCAAAGGAAAGTTAGTGTCTACCGAGTTCACTCGATCTCCAAAGGATGTTGAAGAATTCACAGTACTTACCGAGTTCTCTCGGTCACCAAAGGAAATCTTTTTAGATTAGTGTTTACCGAGCAAGGTCGGCCCAGTTAAGGATTTTGTTGATTTGAGAAATAAAGTTTGTTTATTCTAGCCAACTGTTGTAATGTTTAGTAATGTTTTGTAATAATTATTAGTGCCGACTTAACAATCCAAATGGTATATATATAGAAGGTCAAGTTGTGAATTAGAAGTATGCAAGTGAAAGAGAAGAATAGTATGAGCAAATTTTGAAGGATGATTAGATATCCTTGAAGAGTAGCAGAGATATATTTGATTAGGAAGGATCTAGTGAAGTAGAATAGAGATCTGTAATCAAAAATTTATTGCATCACTATTCAGGTCACTTCATTGTTACTTTCTTACCATTGTAGCAATGATTTCAAATCTCCTAACCGAGTTGGTTTAACAGCCATTTTTTAAATCCTCTAACAAGGTGACAGTTCTATTGAATTGTTTCAAGACCTCTTACAAAGCCACTCCTAGCAAGGTGATTAAATCCTCTAACAAGGTCACACCTAATAGTGTGTTTTGTAACCTTTTACCGGGTTGGCTCCTAATAGGGCATCACTTCAGAAGAGTGAAAATCAGTAACTAGTTACATTGGTGGTTTTTCCCATATTTGGTTTCCACGTTAAATCTGGTGTCTCTTGTGTTCATTGTATTTTCTTTATTCATGTATGTTAATCACTGATGAATGATTAAGAATAGCTATAATTAATACTCACTGCAATTACTGAGTTTCAGCATTTTTCTGTATGAAAGTAGTAAATTATTTAATAAGACATCTAAGGGATTTGTTGTAATATTTTTGTGGTTAACTGATTCACCCCCCCCTCTTAGTTACTACATCCATATTTCCAACACTTGTATCCTTAATCTGTATGTTTATCCAAGTGAATGTCTAGGAGTTCATCTTAGCTCTATATCATTATTTGTGTGCAAACTGAAAAGATCAAAATTATGGAATCATCTTCCCTTCTTTATATTCAAAGTACCCTATTTTACTAGGGATTTTAAGACAATAGAATCAAGTTGTGAAGTTTAGTTTTCATTTTGCTATTGTAGTAAGCTTAATTCAATTGTGGATATTCTTTCAAATTCAGTGGATCACCTTATTTTCAAATCAGTTTCAATTAGTTGTTATGCACTCTCTCCCTTTCCTCCTAAAGGTTAGTTAGTTATAAGTGATCCAAAGGGAAGTTGGCCCTTAATCTAGAGGTCTATTCTTGGATAGGTTACACACAGCCTGAGAATAGTCCCATGTTTCATAGGATTGTTGGGTTTTAACACTTAGGAAATTGGGTGCAATCCTTTGTGACAATAGTTTTGGCACACCCGGTGGGACAAAAGACTCAATGAGTCAGATTTCTAAGAATTTTTATGTGTAAGTTATTGTGTGGTATGAGTAGTGACTATGTTTTGAGATCATACTTGGTGACTCTAATCTTGTTTCATGTAGATCGACACTTAAGCTTATGAGTGGGATCCCAACCAGGTAGTGTAAGAATCCTTTTTTTATAAAGAGAAGACATCTATTAAGAAGAGGTCTAAATTAGCCCAAACTAGTGCATCCCAATCTACAAATCCTACTCCTAATCCCACTCACATTCCTACAACCACTCCCCCAATTCAGCCAATGCAAGTAAAACTAGCAAGTCAAGCTCTCCTTAATCCTCCAATGGCAAGACAACATCCTTTTGTACCCTTCAATCAAGGCAGCCCCTTGAATTTGTAGTAGCATAATGACATACCTATATCAGCCCTTAAAAGCTTGCCCATTTTCATAGTAGAGGATCATACCTCCACTATTGAGCATATAAGAGATGTAGCATCCCTTTGTGCCCTTTATAATATAACCCAAGATAATGTGGTTGTGAGGTTATTGGTAGCTTCCCTCAAAGGAAAAGCTTTACAATGGTTTAGAGGCTTAGCAGTTGGTTCTATAGTTGACTAGGATGGGTTGGGTCAAGCTTTGACCAATCAATTTGAAGATAAATTGGATCACCTCTCCTTAGTTGAACATTTGACGACCATTAAAAGGGCACCCCAGGAGTACATGATGGATTTTAATTTAAGATTTTAGAGGATGTGGAATAGAACACTAGCCAAAGTTAGACCTTCAAGCCAACATGATTTCCTATATTATCTAAGAGCCCTCAATAGTGATATCTCTGTTATGATTCAATCTATGGGAGGGACTAATTTACTAGCAGCATATGATCTTTCCATAAGAGCTTAAAATAGCCTAATTCAAGTGGGAAAAATAGCCCCAAGGCTTCCCATGCCTATTTTCCTAAGCTTCACCCTATTCCTGAAGCAATTCCAGCCTTGGAATCTATTCCACCTCTCCCAGCTCCTTCTCATCAAGTTGTTAGTCCAATTGTGAACCAATCCCAAGAGCTCAATGAGATCAAAAAGGCCTTGCAAACTATTACTAATGAGTTGCTTAGTCTAAAGAAACATCAGTCCCAACCTTATTAGCAGCCCTATCAATAGCCTATCAGTAGCCTTATCAAGTTCCATACCAACAAAATAGACCCCAGTACCAATCAAGCTAGCAAGGCCAAGCAAGAAATTACAACTAGAAATCCAATCAGCCTTATAATCCTAACATTCCTAGTGCTTCTAAAGAGCTGGTTCCTGTAGCCCAAAACAACATGGCGCAATAATATCAATGGGGTTTCCCATATAATAAGAACCATATCTAAGGGATGTGTCCTAATGGATATGCTGAAGCACTCATGGTGTAGAACAATGTGATGATGTCATAGGAGATGGTTCAAGAACCAAAGATTCAACAAGGTCTAGTTGCTACCCCAAATGAGCTACAGACATCTGAGGTGGCATTGATTAACTTTCAAAAGGAGGATTTATGTGGGGTAAATTTTTCCCCAAATGAAAACCCAAACTATTTTCTAGTTGCAGCCAACATGAGGTCTAAGAAGAAGGCTTTGGAGGCTAAGCAAGTGGCCTCTACTAGTCAACAGGCTCCTATTGTGACTCCACAACCCAAGGCAGTTCAAACTCTAGTCCAAAGTCAGTCAAAAGAAGTTAAGGAACTAGCCAAGGAAACCACACAGTTGGTATCCACACTACTAGAGACTACTACAACAAATGAAGAAGACCTCCATAAATGTACCTTTGATGGACACTCTGATAATCCCTAGACAAAAGGAGCTAATACCTAGTGAATTGGCTAAGATTTCATCAAATCAAGAAGTTATTTCAAAACAACCTAGAATCCTAGTGGCTAAAACATCTCAAAAAGAGCAGCAAATTGAAGAAGCCAGTTTGCAGCCCATCATTGCTTCATAGGTTAAACCCCCTCCTTTCTATGTTACTCTTCTTATTGAAAATTTCTTGGTTCATAATTGCATGATAGACTTAGGGGCAATTAGTTCTGTGATCTCTAAATAGTTAGCAGACCTTCTAGGATTGTCTTACGAGCCAACAGGCATATTATTCATTTGGATGGGTCATTACTTAGCACCATTGGAGTCATTAAAGACTTGAGTCTCACTCTACATGAATGTCCCAACTTCTCTATTCCCCAAGATGTCTATGTCATAGATCTACCTCATCAATTTGCTATCTGTCTAAGCAGAGATTTCACTACCAGGTTAGGGGGATATCTCTCAGCTGATTGGTCTCATTTATACATTAGAACTAGATATGGGACTAGGGTTCGAATCAAGTCTAAAGCTTTTGCAAAGAACCATGTTGAACCTTATACCCCAAGCCCTATAAATGCCAATATGATGTTTCACGAGCAAGATCCTATTGATTCTAAACTTGAAACTACTATTGGAAACATTCCTGATATTGTCCTAGATGAATGGGCTAAAAGAGATTCATAAGATAACCCTTTTAGAGACATGGAGATTTCTAGCATTCGAATGTTTATTATCCATAAGGAAGGTACTATGATTCTATATTTGATGAAGGAAGATAAATGTTTTGAAGATGAGAATGGTGAGTTGTTGCAATTGTTATTTGATGGTGCCAGAAGCAAAGTTGGTTCAGGAGGAAGAGTTGTCCTGATTTCTCCAAAAGGACAAAGGTATTACTCTACTATTCATTTTTCTTTCAGCTGTACCAATAATATAGTAGAGTATGAGGCCTTGATTTATGGTTTAGAATAGGCTAGACAAAGAGGAATCAAGTGTCTAAAAATTATAGGTGATGGTGAATTAGTGGCACTAATCTCACAAAAAATGATACACTTAAGATGTATAAGCATAGGTTTTAGGATTTAATGGAATATTTTTGTACTTTTAATCCAGTTGTTGTCCCAAGAAATCAAAACAAAGGAGCAGACAAGCTAGTTGCCATGGGAGCAGAATATGATATTCCAAAGGAGATCACAGGCACTAAAATGCAACACATGAATGTCCTAGTAAGACCATCAATACCAGATAATCAGGTGAGCTGGCAAGTCTTCAAAAATGATGAACATATTTTCAATTTTTTTATAGAGGAAGTTGAGTTCTCTAAAGTTAATTAGAATAAGAATGCTCACCAATATAATGACCAGATGTTACAGTTGAAAACTAACAAGCTACCCAAGGGACTGGCCACCCTTGAGTCCATTTTTAATTCTGATGATCAGCTCAAAGGGGACAAGGCTAGCATGATAGTAAAGGAGGAGCACTACTAGCCTATAGAGATTCTCAAAGACAAATCCCTTAAGTTATGAAAGGGATGCACTCAGCTAGAAAAGTAGGCCTTTATCTCATTATGTCAAGAGTTTAAAGATGTTTTTTCATTGGAATACTATGATCTAAAAAGATTTTATCCCCACTTCACCCAACACACCATTGAGCTAGAGCCCCTTACCAAACCAGTGAGACAAAAATAGAGACCTATCAATCCTAAATTAGAAGTGTTGATGAAAACAAAGTTGAGGAAAATGATTGAAGCCAATATTATCTTTCCCATTAAACATACCTCTTGGGTTTCTAATCTGGTACCTATGAGGAAAAAGAATGGTGAAATCTGGTTATGTTTGGACTTTAGATACCTTAATAGATCCTCACTCAAGGACTACCACCCATTTCCCTCCATGGAAAAAATATTGTAGTATGTCTCAGGGTCTATCAGGTTTTCTTTGTTAGATGGCTTTTCTGGATATAACCAAGTCCTGGTTAGAGAGGAAGACCAATACAAGAGAGCCTTCACTACCAAATGGGGAACCATGGCATATAGGAAGATGCCTTTTGGGTTGTCTAATGTTGGTGCCACATTTCAGAAGGCCATGGAGATGGAATTTTTTGGTTTGATGAACAAGTTTATTCTAGTTTATTTTGATGATATAACTATCTTTTCAAAAGATACTAATGATCACTTGGTTCATCTGAAGTAGATTTTTGAGAGGTGTAGATAATTTGGAGTTTCATTGAATCCTAAAATATGCATCTTTGTTGTCCATGAAGGAAGATTACTAGGGAACATTGTCTCCAAGAAAGGGACAACAATTTATCATGAAAGGATAAAGGTCATCATGGCCCTACCCCTGCCAGCTCACAAGAAGGGACTGCAAAGTTTCCTTGGAAGAATCAACTTATTAAGAAGGTTCATTCCAAATGTTGTAGCACTACTAAAGCCTATGAACGAAATGTTGAAGAAGAAGTCAACCTTTCACTGGACAAATGAAGGAAAGAGATGTTTTGAAGTGATTAAGGAAGCAATTTCTTCTTCCCCTACTCTGGTAAACCCTGATTTTTCAAAAGATTTTATCCTATATGCTTTTGGAGACACTGATAGTATCTCTACCATGTTAGTCCAATAGAATACTAAGAAACAAGAGTAGCCAGTGGATTTTTACATCCAAGGCCTAGATGGTTATGAATTAAATTATAGTCCTATAGAGAAGCATGTTTTAGCAATAGTGAGGAGCATAAAGAAATTTAGGCACTTTCTATCCAATAACATAGTACACTAAATGGTTGCTTACCCTTGCATAAAATATTTCTTGTTGAATAAAGATATGAGCCACAAGAGGTCTGGTTGGATCACCAAAGTCATGAAGTATGGCATTCAAATCAAAGTGACCAAGTTGATTAGGGGAAAAGGGTTGTGTGAACAGCTGAATGAGGGAAGAACAAACAAAAACTAGAAAGAAGAGGAAGTTTTCCTAATGAACTAGAATGCAGAACAAAGTGCAAGTTGGACATAAGAGATTAAACATTATCTATCAACTGGTCAGTGGCCTCAAGGCCTTAACATGAGAAAAATGAGGTACTTTAGACTTCAAGTTATCCCATTTATCATTATTGATGGCATTCTGTATAGAAGGGATCATAGTGGTGTCTTGTTGAGATGTGTTGAAACCATCCAAATAGAAAGAATATTGGAAGAGTTTCATGATGGAGGTTCTAGAAGACACTTTGTAGCTAGAACCACTACTCTAAAAGTGATGAGAGCTGGGTACTACTGGCCTAGCCTGTACAAGGATGCATTTTATTGGGTAAGGAAGTGCAAGACCTATGCTCTGTTTGTTGCCAAACAGAAATTGGGAGCCCTCCCTCTGCATCCCATCAAAGTGGAGTAGCCCTCCTCCAAATGGGGGTTGGAATTCATTGGACCTATCAATCCTCCATCTAGTGTTGGACATAAATGGATACTTACTACTACGGACTATTTTACCAAATGGATAGAGGTTTTAGCATTGAAGGAAGCAAATGAGACCTCTATCCTAAATTTCTATCAAGATATTGTGTCTAGATTTGGCACTCTAGACTCTATCATTTCAGATAATGCTATAGCATTTTTGGGAATGATAATCTCATAATGGGTACTAAAGCACAATATCTTCCTAAGTACATCATCTAACTATTACCCTTAGGGTAATGGTTAGGTAGAATCAACAAACAAGAACTTGTTGAGAATCATCAAAAGGACTATAGAAGGAAACCAGAGGGATTGGCATAGCAAGTTGAAGCCGGCCTTATGGGAAGATAGAATAAAACCTAAGAGGTCTATAGGTAACTCTCCCTATATGATTTTTTATGGGAAAGAAGCTAGGATTCCTTTGTCTACTGAGCTATGTACTTTGACCTTAATCAAAGAGATTGATTTAATGGAACAAGATACTATGCAAGTTAGGCTTGTTGAGCTAGTTGAACTTGAAGAAGTGAGGAAACTAGCACTAGAAGGCTTGAAGGTTCATCATTATCAAATGAATAAAAGGTTTGATAAGAGGGCCACACCTAGAGTTTACAAGGAAGGAGACCTTGTCCTCAAGTGGGATGAATCAAATCATAAACTAGGAAGGCATAATAAATTTGATTCTATAAGGAGTGGACCCTTCATGGTGATTAAATGCAAGGATCATACTACTTTTTAGCTAGCTAATATGGATGGAGAGGAGTTTCCCATTCCAGTGAATGGGATCCACCTTATGGCTTGTTTCTAAGGTCTAATTCTGCCATGTACATTAGTAAGCTAGAAGTTGTCATTTTTGGTGTTTCCTAAGTGCCTGTCACATTTGGTTTCTAGTTTTGTTTTCAGTTTTCTTTCAATTTAGTTTTCAGCTTGGTTTGAGTAGAAATAAGCCATAGAAGTTATCTCCAGTAGTTAGTGATTTTTTTAGCAAGAAACATTGTTGATTTTAAGGCTAAGTTTAGTTTGGAACTATACGACTCTATGCCCAATGGATCTATCGGGCAGCTAGCCAGGATGCTTAGCAGGCAAGCACTTCAAAGAGGTCACTAGAACTTTATCAGTATTTTACTCATTTGAGGAGGCCTAGTTATTAAGTTAGACTACCACACCTTAGTTTGAAATTATTAAGTGGTCTTTCTTAAAATTTGTGTTCATTTCATTGTAAAAGTGCATGAAAAAGGAAGGAAATGAACTACATCTAACTTTACACATGCATGTATCAATGTTAAGTATGTTGTACAAAAGGGAAAGAACTTTAAAGAATATTTATCCAAGCTCACATAGGCTGTGAGAATAGCTATTACCAAAATTGGATCAATGAGTGATGATATACATAAAGTAATCAATTAAAATATAGGGGTACTAGACATTGCCTAGTAATGGTGTCTAGATCTGGTCCTATCCAAAGCACTCCCATGGTCCAAAACCTATAAGGAGAGAAGAGAAGATAGGGGTTAGATCCAATGGATCTAACCAATACTGGTTATCATAGTATTTGCAAGATGCATACATACACTCAGCCATACACCTATGGGAAAGGTTGCACTCAAGGAATGTGCATAAAATGCTCTAGAAATAAAAGAGCCACCATTTTTTTACTGATGTGTTTGTTCCATGTGTAGATACAAGAGGAGCTGATCCAATAATAAATTCATGGGTGTTGGGTCCTAGAGGAATGACCTTGACCCTTGATGTAGATCATGATAGGAAAACCTCAAGTTTCCTATCAGTAACTACATCATGGGACAAGAACACCCATGGTCAATAGAGAAGCATCTAGATGCTATAGCATCAATGAGGACTCTCAAGAATCATGAAGATAAATTAAATGGAGCATGACCTAAGGGTCATTGGAAGATTCAAGAGACATTCAAAATAGAGAAATAAGGTGGACTTCAATTTTGCAATTAATTTATTGATGTTATGGCATGAACATAATGTAGATCTACATGATGAACCAAATGCAATAGGTACAATTGGTGAATTAGTGACATGGCATGGCATATCTCATTTGGAATAGTGAACAATTAGTGCATGTGGAAATATAGACTGGCACTAGGCAATATGTTATCAAATGCATCTCCAGCATGGTGAAGTGAAACAATCATAGTATATAGTTAGCATATGAGCATGAGGATAGGGGCATCATGATACTTTAATAATAGGAAGTAGGATCAAGTGAGAAAATAATGGACATCACTATTTCAAGTATGAATAGCCACAATGAAAGGACAATATATTGACAAATGGAGCCATGATTGATTTTTGATCAACATAATTAAATAGTAGGCACAATTAATATTCAATGAACATATAGAAATAGAACATGCGACATGAAAATGTGGCTTAAGGATTCATAGGCCTTTTAACTATTCATAAACAACATGGTTAAAGGACATTGTAGGAATCAGAACAACGAGCATCTCATAGCTATAAACAAAGCAGTGACTAACAACATGTTTATCATGATTGACAAGAGAGGAATATCAATAAGTTCATCAAAATAGTGCCATAGATCTTTTGTAGTGCCCTTATTTGACATGAATACAATAGACAACATGAAACATGTAACTAAGAGATAATACATCAGGTGAAGATAAATCAAATCGAGCATGGAACCAAGTATGCCCAAATTTAGAACATACATCTAGTGATATACAATAGATTTATATACATCATGAACATGTTTGTAGGCCCTTATTAAAGGTACACAATCAGAAATAAGATTTCTCTCATCAAATATGTGAAATAGTAAGCAATCAAGAACCCTCAGGTCTAAAACAATGTGCAAAAGATAGGATAAGTTTATGGACTATGCATGGTAAATATATGAGGATACATAGATTGATGGTGTTTTCAACATCAAGTTCCCCCAGTACAGGTAAAAAAGATGGAATGAAAACATATACTATAAATGACTAGTCACAAGAATGATGCCTCTCAAAAGGATAATGTGAGGAGACAATAGTTCACAGGTTCATGCATGAAAGTGACAATGGACTGTGAATAATGACCACAAAATACTATAAAGATGGCATCATCACTCAGCTTTAGATATCAAGCTCTATCATGAAAACATCAATAATGAATTCATGTATGCCAGTGGGTGCGTAATGAAAATAGATAGGAGTATATAATGTGGGATAGAATTAACATTTTTATCATGCAAACATTTCATTATTCACATAGATTCATGGCTCATGGGTTTTTAACAACTCAAAACACTAACCTCAAGCAAAAAGAGTTTGTAAACATAGATAGTAGCTTGTGGATCAAAGTTTTAATACCCAAAATTAATAAATCATGGTCTCCTACAAATGGCTTGTCAAGACATTAACTAGGGGTTGTGGTGCCATGGATAAAACAAGAAGATAAGCCTTGCACGAGCCCCAAAAGATATAAAACAATCAAACTATTCCATCAATGCAACAATGAATACAAGGAGGCAATGGTTTGATCAAATGCATGCCATTTGATGCCATAACAAGGCTCGCAGGCCTCCATCAAAAAACATAGAGCATGGACTGGGCATGGATTAATAGGAATACATTACATATATGTAATCTACATTAGCACAAGATCATTTAGGAGCTAATCAAAGACACAATACTTTAGATACAAAGGGAAGGGAGTCATGCCCTAGAAAACATAAAGTGCCTTTAAATAAACTCAGAAGTAAGGAAAGATACATCAAATGAGAAATCTTTGATGCCCAAAATTCATGGTTAGCAGCATATTAGGCTGTGAATCTCATAAATCTGTTAAACAATGATGCCCTAGCTTATAGCTACATGACCCTCAAGTAAAAACAAGAAGCTCATTTTCACACAATAAAAGAGTATGCCCTCAATATATAGAGATTAACGCAATCAAATGAGGATAGATAGAAAAAAACAAATAAAATTTCATCACAGTGCTCATAAAAGTAAACATCAATAATAGAGAAATGAAGCCATTACATTTCCCTCAGAGCCAAACATAAATGAAATGAAAAAAAAAAATAGTGAATAGAATTGAGTGCCTACTTCAATAGTATGATGTTGTGAGGGGAAAGATGCTAGATGTTTCCATTGGAACTACCAGTGTAAAGGGAAACCTACTAGTTGCCAAGTTTGGAGGGATTTTGTGCCAATGGTTTCCATTTTCAAAGGAATGTTTTGATTTAATGCTTCTCTCTTCCTCCCCTTCTTTTAAGGTTCAGGATTTTTTGATGTCATGATTTCTTAGAGAGCATTGGACTTTAATTGTAAGTTAATAAATGTGCCTTCCCCATTTCGGGTTGAAGGTTGTTTATTAATTTAGATTTTTAAGCTTTATAGGTCCATATAGGTATAAATGGGTTTTATTATTTAATTGTAATTGTTTTAAAATGTGTTTCCTCATTTTTGGGTTGAGACCACTTTAAAACATATTAAATCCATTTTGTGTCTTAGTGGGATAGGTTTTTTAATGATAGGTCATTACATAACTTTTGAACGCAAATTCTAATGATGGTGTTTCTATAAACAATCATCAGAATATGTTTAGTGCATGACTTAGAGGGGTAGAGTGGTCTTCTTTTGACCATATTTTTTTAGGTTCCCACTTTCTCTACTACCCCTAAAAACTTGGGAATCTGGCATATGAGTTATGGTGTAGCCTCATGTGTCTATTTTGAGATATTTTTTCTATTCTTAGGAGGTGGTGGAATTTGAATGCAGATTCCTAGGTTTTAGTTATATACCTCTCCCTTTTTGTGATGGAGGTTAGATCTTCATTTTATTCTCTCTGATATGAGTGTTGTAGCTCTGAGAGACACATATTCTACTTAGTTTCTTTTTAGTAATAAAATTGATCCTTCCTATTTCCCTTTAATTTTAGAATTCTTCTTTTGAATCTCATGAAAGATTACTATGATATTCTTGTATCCTTAATCTGTATGTTGATCCAAGTGAATGTTCAGGAGTTCATCTTAGCTCTATAGCATTAATTTGTGTGCAAACTAAAAACATCATAATTGTGGAATCATCTTCCCTTCTATGTATTTCAAGTACCGTATTTTCCTAGGGAGTTTAAGGTAGTAGAATCAAGTTGTGAAGTTCAATTTTCATTTTTCTATTGCAGTAAGCTTAATTCAGTTGTGGATCTTCTTTCAAATTCGGTGGATCACCTTGTTTTCAAATCAGTTTTAGTTATTTGTTTTATGCACTCTCTCCCTTTCCTCCTAAAATTTAGTCAGTTATAAGTGATCCAAAGGGAAGCCAACCCTTAATCCAAAGGTCTATTCTCAGATAGGTTACCCATAGCTTGAGAATAGTCACATGTTTAACATGATTGTTTGGTTTTAACACTTAACAAATTGGATGCAATCCTTAGTGACAACAGCCTTCATAGGGTTTTTTTCCCATAATAGAGTCAAATCATTGCATGAGAGTGAAGGAATCAAATCAATTGAAGAGAAATAATTTCAAGTTGAGGAAGTTGGAGAAGATCAATGGAAGATTGAATATTGGGAAGAAGTTGAAGATATTTTGTGCAAACAATGGACAGCTATCAATTAGCTAGAGTTGATTTCATTTTCCTAGATTTTTAATTTTCATTGTTGTTATAGAGAGGGTGGAATTATAACTACAAAGGTATTATTATGGCTCTTGAGCCCTTGTTTTTATGGTTTCCATGGTTTCTTGATTGTACTGAATAGATATTTTTGAATGAAAAATAGTGGAATCCCAATCTTTTATTGGTGATGTCTTCATGTGTATTGCTTAAAATTCTTGTGTATCAGTTTTTAAGGCACACTAATATACTAGTTACAAGGTGACTATGAATCTATGTTCTTAGTTTCTTTCAAGGAGGCAGTAATTATTTGGTACAATTCTAAGAATTTAACAGTGTATGTGAATCTGAGGTCTACATAGAGGAGTGAGAGAATGATTTGTAACGCATTTCATTTGGTTTTTTTTAATATTTAGAATCATAGGATTTTTGGGTATTTACTTTTATCTGACTTGGTTGTTTAATTGATAAGGAACTGGTCACTATTTTTCTTTGCAATCTTTCATCATCAAATCTTAAAAAAAATTGATTATTTACTTTCTGTTGAAGGGCATGTAATGTTTGCAATTTGTATTTACAGAATATAATGTAGTTTAGTGATTCTTTGAAGTAAAAATCTTGGGTTAGCCTACCTGAGTCTTGAACTCAAGGAGAAGAAGGATTTATACTTGTCACCTATGCCATTTTCCTAGTCCTTAGAACACTTATGTAATAGGGATCTTGCATAAGACTAGTTGAGTGTTGACTCCCATTTCTTATGGTTTTAAGAACTATCAACTTTCTTTGTCTGCATAGTTGAGGTTATGTCAAAGATAAGTTATCATAAATGTAGATTCATGTTTGAATTAGGTACACTTGCCTAAGTGTGTGGAGCTCAAAGTGTAGAAGGTTTTTAGACCTTGTCAACATTAGTCTCTTCTTATCGTCTAGTTTGCAAGAAGAAGTAGATTCAGGCTAATCAGATAAATATCCCATGTCTGTTTATCATTTTCTCTTTTAGAATCAGAGGGTGCAAGAAAAATCACTAACACACTTGGTGAAGGATAAACCAATTGCAGAGGATGAATTAAAACCTGTGGAACCAAAGAAAAAGATAGGTAGGGTTACCTTTAAGGGTACTTGTTATAATTGTGGTGAAGAAGGACACCAATTTTTTGAGTATACACAAAAGAAGGTTAGTGATCAAAGTAATGCTTTGGTGAATGGGAACATTTAGAATGAATCTGAATCTAAGAACTTGTTGGTTTGAAGAACATTTCTCAGTATAAAGGTGTAACCTTGTTAGAGGATTAATTTGTTCAGAACTTGGTGCAAGTCTGGAGGTAAACTTTGTGATTTTATTGTTGATGGTGTTAGTACTAATAACCTTGTTGCTAAGGACATGGTTCAAAAACTTGGTTTCAAGATAATGAGACATCCTTATCCTTATAAGATTGGTTAGATGCAAGATATTCATGCTTTGTAAGTGAGGGAGTAGTGTCTTGTTGATTTTCATATTGGCCTGTATAAGGATCAAGTGTTGTGTGATATTGTGAACATGAGTAGTGGTCATATATTGCTAAGTAGAGATTGAAAGTATGATTGCAAGGCTATCCATGACTATGTAAAGAATGTGTTTACTATTGAGAATGATGATAGGAATTTTTCCCCAATTCCTTTGCTAGATACAACAATCAGTAGGAGAAGCTTGAGTATGGGTAGCCAAGTTGAGTTGTCAGAGCCTGAAAGGATGGATGACTAGTATGGAGAACAAACATGTGTGTTATCAAGGAAATACTTAAAGAGATATAGAAAATAGAAATGGAAGAGTATTTAAGGTGAAGACTTGGAGAACATATATCTAAAGATCCAATTTGGGGTTTATGTGCTGAATCTTGGAAGATGTTCTTCCAGCTTATGAGAACATCTTTTCGAACCTGGGGTGTCTAATGAAGGGGCATTCTTGGGTCTTTGGTAAATCTACATGGTGGTGTTTTGAAGTGGTCATGTGTTACTCGGTGGTGGCTTTAACTAAAGGTCTTAGTTATTGAAGGGAGCTCGGTCACTGAAGGAACTTGGTAAACTCTGGCACTTGGTGGAACTTGTGCTCAGTGATTTTGTGGTGCTTGGTCGATGTACTTTCTTAGTGATGCTTAGTGTGGTTGGTTTTTTATTGGTGCTCGGTAGTTATGGCTTACTGATTGGATTTCTTAGAGATTTGGTTGCCCGACTAGGTGCTTTTATTGTTGGTAGATTTTCTTGTATCCTCCTAGGTAGATCTAGAGGCCAACATGGAGAATTAAATAATTGTAAGGCTATTTAAGAGCGGACTGTTGTTTCATTTAATATTTTTTTTAGTAGAAGATAACTTGGCTCAGGAGTTAATTATTTCTTCCAGATGACTTGTGTTTGAGGAAATATATTTAAGGAGTGCTAGGGTAGATCATTAAGGGGAGATTGGTAGTGAAGAGAGTGGATCTGATAGACTTGGATCCTACAAGATCTAGAAGATTATATTGTTATCTAATAGTTTTAATAGTAGAGCTAGTGGTTGTTTTCTTGGAGAGAAGGAGATTTCTTGGAGGCTTGCGAGCTCAAGTTCACATCTACCTTAGGGTTTTCATTAGTTTCTGATTTGTTTTAGAGCTGGACTAGCTGAGAGGTTGCATAAATACTTTGATTTTATTTGTCCCTAACCTAGAAGGCCTTACAGTTGGGCATGTTAATGAAAATTATGTTGAATCATTATATTGTTGTGTTATTCCATTGTGGTTGTTGTTTGGCTACTTGTTTGGACCGTCCTCAATTTGATCATCCTTACCTATGTTGTTTCTAGACTTTCAAATTTATGTAAAAGAATGCTAGAAAATTTTTAAATTCCAATTTCATAATTATAGATTATTTACTTGCCCATAATTTCTATCTTAAAATTCATACTTTTAACCTAAATTCCTTAGCCATAAGATTTTAAAGTATATTCCACCAACCATCAAGAACCTTATGAACTTTTAAAGATGGATAGAATGGCCTCCATGGTTGGAGACAACTCATTTATCTCATATTGAGATTATATAATATCAAGAGTAATAAGAATTATTCAATAGTACAAATGTAAACACATCTAAAAAAAATTAAAAGGGGAAAATTTTAAAGAAAATTTTTCATTCCAAGTTTTTGCTAGTATATGAAAATTACTATATTTTTCTATATAACAAAATAAAGATGTTGTGTGTATAATGGAATGTAATATCCACTTCTTAATCGAAACTCCCAAAGGAAAGATCCAAATTGATCAACCAAAAGAAAATGGTTAATGCACAAATGAATCAATCTATGGAGAATATGAATAAAGGAGAAAACCTTATATTTTGTTATAGAAAATATATATTGAAATCTTGATTGAATTGAAGACAAATAATAACCTCAAAATAGGGAAAATATAGAAAACATTCTTTTCTAGTGTCTGTGTTCAGTTTTAGGAATTTTTGCAGTTGAATCTTGCCTGGAAGTGCAAAAATAGAGAAAACCTATAAACCTTTTGCTTTGCTGAGCAAGGTCAACCTTGACCTAAGATAGGGGTAAGATCTTACCTCAAGGCCCAATCTTACCCTCAAAATTTGATCTTTACCTACACTACTCAGATGGAAATTCTATTCATGAATCCCAAAAGTTCACTGAAAGGGTATTCAGATCTAAACTAAGATTTTTTATCCCACACTTGTACCTACAAGAAAAAGGGTTTTATTTGTTAGATGAGGGGTTTTCCTCGGTCAAACCCTGATTTTGGAATTAACCTTGAAATATAATTGAAATTGTGGTAAATAAACAAATAAAATTGAATTTTTCACCTTTCTTATGTTGAAATCCTTGTGGAGGATTCGAATCCTTGAATCCATAAGTATGGATGCTTCAAATGAATGTAGAACTATATGTAGGATTGTTGGAAAGTTGTCTATATTGATGTATATGACTTAGTATAGTGTTGTCATTATGGAAACAAAGTCATATAGAAGTTTGGAGTCAACACACTTAATGAGAAGATCAGAAATTAGCTAAGTGTTGAAGACTAGATAGTGTATAGAGTTCCCAAAGCTCAAAGCATTAGTGCACATGCGTATGACTAATTTATTGTGTGCAACCTAGAAGTTAAGTTGGTTAGACTATATTCATACTTATTCTATCAGCACATGATCAAATACACAAGTATGAGGAATATTAAGAAAGTTACACAATGAGTGTGTGCTAATGAAGAATAGAGTAAGAAGCCAACAGTTATCATTTTGAGTTGTGGTCATATTCTAATGATGTAAAGGCTATGGACCTATTGTAATTAGGTTTCCAACATGTATATAAGTGGTACAGGAGCACCCTTCTAAGCACTCCCACCATCCAATTTTTTTTGTGAGAAGCACTTCTTCAATAAATCTTGTAATTAAAATAAGAGCTTGGCTCAGTGTGTGTGTGTGTGTGTCTAGGCATAGGCTAGGACCTAAAAGATCAGTTGGTTCTTGATGTAAATCACACAATGACTAAGGGCATGTTGTCTTCCTAAGGTCATTGATTTTCTATGTTAGTAGGAGTCTAGGGTTAGGTGTTTGGTTGAGGTATGAGCACATGTGTGCCTGAGGAGGACCTAAAAATTGGTCATTTGGTAGTGTAAGAGAAAAGATTCTCAAGCAACAAAAAGTTGCTCAAAAGTTGCTAGCAACTTTTCCTTTGAAGTTTATTACCTTTGATTAAGTGGCTAAAAGCCTTAACCTAATACTCATCCTAAGGAGAAGGTTATATATGACCTGAAAAACCCTAATATGGGGGTTGGATATCATTTTGTATGATTCTATATGGAAAGACCAGTCTGAACAAAGTTTTGTGTGTAACAGTCACTGTTTTATGGATTGATTGCATGTGAATAGAGTGAAGCTTTGGTGTATCTTTTTAGGAGACATTATCTTGTGTATTTAGACTTTCATGTGTGTGTGCTAGTTTTAGTTCTTTTCAAATTTTAGTGTGCATTTTGTTCATTTCTTTGTTTTAAACAGTCTATTGCCAGTTTGGAGAGACTTGAAGATGTAGGGCTGTAACTCCATTTCCCACTGTGGCCACACCATGGTTCCTTGGAATTTGGTAGTACAGAACCTACCTTGTAAGAATATAGCTATAGGTTCCTGGAGTGTGAGTGCATCTATTTGTTTGACCATGCCCTAGGAGAGCTAATGCAATGTCGGTTAGGAGCGGTCAGTAGTACAAGTGCTCTAGAAGACAGAGGAAAGAGTTTCAAAGAAAGCCCTTTGGAGGGAGTCAAGGGACATGTTATCATATTTTTTTCTCATTCTTAGACTTGGAGGCCTAATTACTAGATGATTCTATAGTACCCTAGTTTGTGTTATTAGCTAATCTTCTTTAAATTTTGTGTTCATTTCATTGCAAAATACATGAAAATAAAAGGAAATCAACTGCATCTAAAGCTACACATACATGTATGTATACTCTATAGAAGGTAAAGAAATAAAAAAAAGAAACATCTATCTAAGCTCACACAGGCTGTGAGCATAGCCATTACTAGAATTGAATGAATGAGTATACATATACATAAAGGAAAATTGTTAAATACTAGGGTACCAGACACTGCCTAGTATTGGTGTCCAAATCTGGTCCTATCCAAAGAGCTCTTGAGATCTAGAACCTACAAGAAGAGAAGAGGAGATAGGTTAGATCCAATGGGTCTATGCAATGGCTAGTATCACAATATCTAGAGAATGCATATATACACTCAGTCATGTACCTCTAACAAAGGTTGTGCTCATGGCATGTCCATAGGGCTACAAAAAGAAAAAGAGGCACCATTTTTTCACTGACGTGTTTTTTCCATGTGCAGATATAGGGAAGCTGATCTAACAAAAATTTCAATGAATGACCTAGGCCCTTGATGTAGATCATGATAGGAAAAATATAGATTTCTTGTCAAGTCATCACATCAAGGGCCAAGAGAAAACATCATATGAAAAAAGGGGCATCCAGATGATTCAACATCAATGAGGATCATTAAGCATCATGACATGATAAACCAAATACTAGCATCAAAGTGAAAATTAGAAATTGTGTATATTGTGACATCAACATGATGATATGATAAACTAATAAGGCACCAAGTAAGAAATCAAATGCAATGGCCTATTTTTCCAATGGGCTTAAATATTTAGAACACATAAGCATTTAATACAATAGTAGGACTACATGTTCTAACTATTACAATTAGTCAAAGTGCCAAGCTTCTCAAAGAATAGAAGATATCAATGATATATGGTGCATTGATGTTATGGCTATAGCAACATAACAACATCATTCATGTTTCATCCATACATATACAAGGCATGGTGTCAATTAGTAAATGAACAACAAGAGATGGACTAGCTCACAGGATCATAGAGATCAACCATAGCATCAAAGGAAACTAGAGCTAGGAATAGGGCACACAAATCTATGTACCAGGGAAGGCACACTGCAACATAGGTGTACTTTAGATCTACATTAATATTATGGCATGGGCATA
This sequence comes from Chamaecyparis obtusa, assembly GCA_027943335.1. Classification (NCBI taxonomy): domain Eukaryota; kingdom Viridiplantae; phylum Streptophyta; class Pinopsida; order Cupressales; family Cupressaceae; genus Chamaecyparis; species Chamaecyparis obtusa. The sequence continues at coordinate 94,733 of BSBK01004972.1, read as the reverse complement.
TCATATGTGTGATGTAGCATGAAGCAAATATCAACACAATGACAACCTTATTATTTCATGAGTATCTATACGTCTACAACAAAATCAAAGAGACATCAATTTAAATGAAAACATGTGAATACATCATTGCAATTAAGCATGTGATAGCAATGTTATAAAATATCATTAATACCAGATATATGCAACAAGCCATGGGAACTCGGGTGCCAGTGCTTCAATGGAGAAAACAACAATAGTTGTTCAAGCTCTCAGGCCTCTCAAGTACAAATAATATTGCATGATAATCAACATTAGTGAAAATCATAATAAGCTTTGGGTCCATTCACAATGCCTCCATAATACAACTGGGCCAATCAATATAATGATGCCATAGATTTCCCTCGGTAGTGAAGTCACTAATAGTGAGCACAATTGAGATTTTCAATGAGCCCAATAAAATGATGATAGTTCACAAATGATGCCCTAGCAGTGCTCAAAGGCTATTCCATAACAAAATTTTGAATAATAGTGGCTAAGAAATAATAGTATCAAATAGTATCAAATAGTGATACCCGCAAACATGGTGTTCTAGCTCTCAAGTATCAAGGTAGTGAGCATGCCCTAAATCAAAAGCTAGTGCCATAAATAGAGCATAGTTACCATGGTGCCATGGATAATCATAAGAATATATCAGTCATAGGTTTCATATCATAATTACCCATGAATATTTAGTAAATAGCATGGTTCCAAATGATCATGGGCTCCAATGAGATAACATAAATATGAATAAACATGGTACCCTATTTCAAGCCATAGACTTATGTAGTAAATGGCATTGGCATGAAATGAAGATGCAATATATAGAAAAACCCAAAGCATCAATAGATACAAATGCCCTAGTATGCTCTCAGGCTATTTATAAAACAAGTATGCTAGCACCATGCCCTAGTCTCATGCAGGCTAGGAAATAAACAACACGAACACCAAAAATACATGCAATTTCATACGATATAGTTCCAGTGAAAGTAAAGTGCACAATACCCTTGACACAATAGTGCCTTCATAGGGAATCAATGGTGATTCCCTAACTCATAGCTCATTGGGCATTGGGTGTTCACACTAATGATTTTGAATACATGTGTCCTTGTTGATACACACTCAGAAAACATTAATATGTAGAGTGATGACAATTCACAAATCGTGCCATAGCATATCACAAGCTATGTCTTCAATGCAATAGTAAACACAAGGAGACATGGTTGTGAGTAGAGGGTGCCATAAAGTTGTACTAAATACATTGCCAAATGCAAACATGTGCCCTCGAATACAAGCAGAGAGGTGTAAAATGAAAACATTCACAGTGCCATAATATATTTACAACTATTGATGCCCTAGCTTTCATCATAGAGCATGGCCTTTGGCCTTCAAATGTAGAGTTCATAGCAACAATCATAATAGTGAAATGAGAAATGAACATGATGCCTACCTCGAGCAAGTATGACATGATGAAAGACCAATAAGCTAAACACAAATAGAAGTTTCCCCAAATCAAGTTGAGTTCATTGTCAAAAGTACAATAGTAGATGGCTATTTCTAAAGCTAGATTTAGAGATTAGAGTTGGAGCTATCAGTCGAAGATGGAAACTCAACAGGTGCCATGATGTGGAAAATATGAATGTCAGCAGGAAGGGCTTTGATTAAAAGTGATAAATTTTTCTTTTCTCCCCTTTCTTTAGGGTTGAGGTTTCATTTCTTTGAAGATATATTTTCTTCAAACTTTGGGTTTTAGGATGAAAATTTTTAAATGTGCTCTCCCCATTTTTCATTTGAGGGCCATTTATTAATTTATGGATATTTTTAGATATGCAACCCATAGTTTATTCTAGGGCATAGGAGGGTTTTTGATTAATGTTATTACTTTTTAAAATGTGTTTCCCCATTTTGGTTGAGACCATTTTAAAATGAATTTGGACCCATTTTATGACATAGTGGGATAGGTTTTTAATGATAAGTCATTTCATGTATATTATTGTAAGATATCGACAAATGGTGTTTTTATAAACCATTGTCAGAATATCATTTATAGGCATGACTTAGTGGATAGAGCAGTCATCTTTGACTATCTATTTTTAGGGTCCCACTTTCCTCAGTCCTAGGAATCTGAGAATCTAGCATTCAAATCATGATGCAGCCTCATGGGTCCATGATTGACTTTTCTATTCTTAGGAGGTAGTGGAGTTTGAATGCAGATTCCTAGTTTTAGCTTTTATACCTCTCACCTTTGGTGATTGAGGTTAGCTCTTCTTTTTCTTTCTCTCTGATAGGAGTGTTGTAGCTCTAAGAGACACATCTTGTACTTGTTTCTTTTCAGCAATAAAATTGATCCTTCTTGTTCTCCCATAATTATGGTTTTTCTTTTGAGTTCATGTGTAGGATTATTGTGATGTTCTTGTATCCTTAATCCACATATTGAATCTAAATTGGTGTTCAGGAATCTATCTTAGTTTAGTAGTGTGGTTTGTGTGCAATCAAGAATATTAGATTTGTAAAGTTTTCTTCCTCTTCTACATTCTAAGTAACTTGTTTCACTAAGAGTTAAGAAAGTGGGATTGAGTTGTGAGTTAGTTTGTTTTTCTGTTGGAGTAAACATATTTTTAGTTGTCTATCTTCTTCAAAATTGGTGGATCACCTTTGTTTTAGTTCATTTGTAGTTGTTTAATTTCATGTACTTCCTCTCCCTTTCCCTTCAAAGTTTATATAATTTTCAAGTGATCCAAAGGGAAGCCGACCCTTAATCTAGAGGTCTATTCTTGGATAGGTTACCCATAGCCTGAGAATAGTCCCATGTTTCATAGTATTGTTGGGTTTAACACTTATAAAATTAGGTACAATCCTTAGTGACAATAGGACATGTATGAAGACAATATACTATGGAGGAGAGAGCTTGAGCAATCCAAGAAGGTTGTACTAGAAAGCCAAATAATTCGGTGACTCAGTGAAATCTAAAAAGCCCTTAAAACCCTCAATCTTGGTTCAGGTGTCATATGGCTAGTTCGTGACTTAAAAAACCAAAAATACTAGAGGGATATGAAAATGAGTGAGGGTCACTTAAGAACTCTATCCTTGGTACTATGAAGGGAAGGTGTCAAAAACCCTATAAACCTAGAAGGAGGCCTAATTAGGCCTCTTCCTTGTAGCCATGTTTTGGGAAGGAAGTATGAAATCTAGTGATAAGCCAACCTCACTAATGCCCTGAAGATGTTTCAAATGTCCCAAAAACACCTTGGAACTCATCAATTTCTCTATGAGAGCTTGGGAAGGTAACTGAGCCCTAAAAGACCCTTATAAGCCTATGTAAGGGATGGTGCTAGGAAGCAATGCTTGATAGGTTGCAAGTTAATAAAGCTATACTTTATGGTTAGGTTAGGCTAGGTCAGGGGATCTTTTGATGAGAAGAGAATCCTATACACCTTCATAGGTGTCAGGAGAACATTAGGGTCCTAGTTAAGGATTAGATGCATAAACTAGCTAGTCTATCCTAACCTCCCCATCAATAAGTTTTTTTTGTAAACACACTTAAGCCAATTCAATTGGCAGCATTGTATGTAATAGGTCTAAGGGATGACCTACTATTTTATTGTGTATGCACATATAAATATGAGATGCACCCATTGTAAATGATATGGAATTTATAAGAGAGTTGTTTTAAGTAGATCTTTAGTTGTGGATCTTCTTCAAAATTGGTGGATCACCTTTGTTTTAGTTCATTTGTAGTTTTTTAATTTCATGTACTTCCTCTCCCTTTCTCTTCAAAGTTTAGATAAGTTTCAAGTGATCCAAAGGGAAGTCAGCCCCTAATTTGGAGGTATGTTCTTAGATAGGTTACCCAGAGCTTGAGAATAGTCCCATGTTTCACAGGATTGTTGGGTTTAACACTTAGCAAATTGGGTGCAATCCTTAGTGAAAATAGTTTTTGGCACACCCAGTGGGACAAAAGACTCAGTGAGTTAGATTTCTAAAGATTTATGCAAGTTATTATGTGGTATGAGTAGTGACAATGTTTGAAATTCATACTTGGCAACTCTAATGGTGTTTTATGCAGATCAATGTATAAGCTTATGAGTGGGATCCCATCCAGGGAGAGTAAGAATCCTTTTGTGTATAAAGAGCTACCACTCATCAAAAAGAGGTCTAAAGCAGCCCAAAATATTGCATCAAAATCTACAAATCCTACTCATCCCACTCATCCTACTCCTAATCCTACTCCTAGTCCTACTCGCATTCCTACAATCAATCCCCAAATCTAGCTAGTGCAAGCAACAATAGCAAATCGAGCTCCCCTTAATCCTCCAATGGCTAGAAAACTTCCTTTTGTAGCCTTTGATCAAGGTAGCCCCTTGAATTTGTAGCAACATAATGATATACCTATATCAGCCCTTAAAAGTTTTCCTACTTTTATAGGAGAGGATCATACTTCAACTATTGAGCATATAAGAGATGTAGCATCCCTTTGTGCCCTGCATAATATAACCCAGGATAATGTAGCTATGAGGTTGTTGGCATCTTCCCTCAAAGGAAAAGTGTTGCAATGGTTTAGAGGCTTAGCAGTTGGTTCCATAGCTGATTGGGATGGGTTGGGTCAAGCCTTAACCAATCAATTTGAGGATAAATTAGATCACCTCTCGTTAGTTGAGCATTTCACTACTATTAAAAGAGCACCCCAAGAATATATGATGGATTTTAACTTCTAATTTTAGAGTACATGGAATAGAATACCAGCCATAGTGAGACCTTCAAGCCAGCACGCTCTTCTATACTATCTAAGAGCCCTTAATAGTGACATCTCTTTTATGATCCAATCCATGGGAGGGACTAATTTACTAGTAGCATATGATCTTTCCATAAGAGTTGAAAATAGCCTAATCCAAGTAGAAAAGATAGCCCCAAGGCCTCTAATGCCTATTTTTCTTGAGTTTCATCCTATTCCTGAAGTAATTCTAGCCTTGGCATCTATTCCACCTCTCCCAGCTCCTCCTGAACAAGTTGCTAACCTAGTTGTAAATCAATCCCAAGAGCTGATGGAGATTAAAAAGGCCTTGAAAACTATTACTAATGAGTTGGTTAGTCTAAAGAAATACTAGTCCCAATCTTACCAATAACCATATCAATAGCCTTGTCAGTAGCCCTATAAAAATCATTACCAACAGAGTAGGCCCCAATACGAACAAGGCCGACAAAGTCAAACAAGAAATTATAATAAAAAAGCCAGCCAACCTTATAATCCTAATACTCCTAGTGCTTCTAGAGAGCTGGTTCGTATAGCTCAAAATAATATGGCACAAGAATACCAATGGGGCTGTCCATGTAATCAGCAACACATCCAAGGAATGTTTCCTAATGGCTATGTCCAAGCCCTCATGGTGAAAAAAAATGTGATGATGCCACAGGACATGATTCAAGAGCTAAAAATACAAAAAGGTCCAATTGTTACCCCAAATGAGTTGTAGACTCCTGAGGTGGCACTGGTAAATTTTCAGAAAGAAGACTTTTGCGGGGTGAAATTTTCACCAAGTGATAACCCAAACTACATCCTAGTTGTAGCCAACACAAGGTCTAAGAAGAAGGCTTTGGAGGTTGAACAAGTGGCGTCTACTAGTCAATAGGCTCCTATTGTGAATCCACAACCCAAAGCAATCAAAGTGCTAGTTCTAAACCAGCCTAAAGAAGCTAAATAACTAGTCAAGGTAGCTACACAGCTGGTATCTACACAAATAGAGGTTGCTACACCAAAAGGATAGTCTAAAGAAAATTTGGGATTTTTCAATATTATGGAGCAAATGAAGAATACCTCTATCAATGTGCCTTTAATGGACACCCTAGTGATCCTTGGTCAAAAGGAGTTAATACTTAGCAAGTTGTCTAAGATTTCATCAAATCAAGAAAGTCTTTTAGAGCAACCCAAAGTCCTAGTGGTTGAAACACCTCAAAAGGAGCAGAAAACTAAAGAAGCCAACTTGCAGCCCATTTTTGCCCCATAGGTTAAGCCTCATCCTTTCTATATAACTCTTATTGTTGGAGATTTCTTGGTTCATAATTGTATGATAGATTCAGGAGCTAATAGTTCTGTGATTTCTAAGTAGTTAGCAAATCTACTAGGATTGTCTTATGAGCCAATAGACAAGCTTATTGTTCAGTTGGATGGGTCATTAGTTAGTACCTTGGGATTCATTAAGGACCTAAACCTCACTCTCCATGAATGTCCCAATTTCTCCATTCCCCAAGATGTCTATGTCATAGATCTATCTCCTCATTTTGATATTTGTCTAAGTAGAGAGTTCACTCCTAGGTTGGGGGGATATCTCTCAGCTGATTGGTCTTATCTATATTTTAGAACAAGATACATGACTAGAGTTAGAATCAAGTCTGAAGCTTTTGCAAAAATCCATGCTGAACCATAGACCCCAAATCTTATAAATACCAATTTGATGTATCATGAACAAGACCCAAGTGATTATGAACCTAGAACCCCTATTGGAAACATTCCTGATATTGCCCTAGATGAATGGGCTAAAAGAGACTTGGAGGAGGATAACCCTTTTAGAAACATGGAGATTTCATGTATCGAAATGTATATCATTCATGAAGAAGGTGCTCTGATTCTAGATTTGATGAAGAAGGAAAACAAAAATTCCAAAAATTAGAGTAATGAGTTGTTGTAGATGTTTTTTGATGGTGCTATAAGAAAAGTTGGTTAAGGAGGAGGAGTTGCTCTAATTTCTCCAGAAGGGAAAAGGTATTACTCTATAGTTCATTTTTCCTTCAATTGTACTAATAATATAGCAGAGTATGAGGCTTTGATTCATGGTTTAGAATGGGCTAGACAAAGAGGAATCAAATGCCTAGAAGTTATAGGTGATAATGAATTAGTGGTCAATCAAATTCATGGCACTAATCTCACAAAAAATGATACACTTAAGATGTATAAGCATAGGATTTGGGATTTAATAGAAGATTTTCATGCTCTTAATTTGGTTGATGTTCTAAGAAATCAGAACAAATAGGTAGACAAGCTGGCTGCCATGGGAGTTGAATATGATATTCCAAAAGAGATCACAAGTCCTAACTCACAGCATGTAAAATTTTTGGTAAGACCATCCATACTAGACAATTAGGTGAGTTGGAAAGTCTTTGAAAATGATGAACAAATTTTTAAATTTTTGATAGAAGAGGCTAAGTTCTCTAAAATTAACCAGAATAAAGATGCTCACCAGTATAGTGACCAGATGCTACAGTTGAAAAGCAATAAGTTGCCTAAGGGACTGGTCACCCTTGAGTCCATATTTACCTCAAATGATTAGCTCAAAGGAGACAAAGCTAGTATGATAGTCAAATAAGAGCACTACCAATCTGTGGAAGTTCTCAAGGACAAATTCATTAAGCTTGGAAAGGTATGCACACAGCTAGAATAGCAAGCCTTTATTTCATTATGTCAAGCATTTAGTGATGTTTTTGCATGGGAATACTATGATCTAAAAGGATTTGATCCTCACTTAGCCCAACACACCATTGAGCTAGAACCCCATGCCAAACTAGTAAGAAAAAAATAGAGACCTATCAATCCTAAGTTAGAGGTCTTGATGAAAATAGAGTTGAGGAAAATGATTGAGGCCAATATTATTTTCCCCATTAAACACACCTCTTGGGTTTCCAATCTAGTACTAGTTAGGAAGAAGAATGGTGAAATCTAGTTCTGTGTGGATTTCGGAGATCTTAACAGAAACTCACTCAAAGATCATCACCCATTGCCATCCATGGAATAGATTTTACAATATGTCTTAAGATTTGATAGATTTTCTCTGTTAGATGGCTTTTTTTGGTTATAACAAGGTCCTGGTAAAAGAGGAAGACCAATATAAAACAATATTCACCACCAAATGGGGCACCATGGCATACAAAAAGATGCCTTTTGGCCTATCTAGTGCCGGTACTACATTTCAGAAAGCCATGGAGATTGCATTTGTTGGTTTAATGAAAAAGATCATTTTAGTCTACTTGGATGACATAACTATCTTTTCAAAAGACACTAAGGATCACCTAGTTCATCTGAAATAGAATTTGGAGAGGTGCAGAGAGTTTGGAGTTTCATTGAATCCTAGGAAGTGCATTTTTGCTATCCATGAAGGCAGATTACTAGGACACATTGTTTCTAAACAAGGGACAACCATTGATCCTGAGAGGATAAAGGCCATCATGGCACTACCCCTACCAACTCACAAGAAGGGACTGTAGAGTTTCCTTGAAGAATCAACTACTTGAGAAGGTTCATTCCAAATGTTGCAACACTACTTAAGCCTATGACCCAGATGCTGAAGAAAAACTCAACTTTTCATTGGACAAATGAAGGAAAAAGGTGTTTTGAAGAAATCAAGGAGGTAGTTGCATCTACTCCTACTCTGGTAAACCCTGACTTTTCTAAGGATTTTATCCTATATGATTTTGGGGACACTGATAGTATCTCTTCCATGTTAGTTTAGCAGAATGATGAGAAGCAAGAACAACCAGTAGCTTTCTACAGCCAAGGTCTAGATGGTTATGAACTTAATTATACTCCTATAGAGAAGCATTTCCTATCAATTGTGAGGAGTTTGAAAAATTTTAGGCACTTGTTATCCAATAACACAATGCACCTGATGTAATGTCCCCACTACTGAACCCATAAGGAATCAGGTCAATGACCTAAAATTACAACTAAATTTTTTTAACACTCTAACATATCATCATTACCATTCACAAATACATTCCTTAAGGTTCCCTTAATGAATTCAATTACCATTATCAAGTATTTCATTTAATTACTTAATTTAAGGAATTCTATTTCCATTACAACTTCAATTAACATTAATTCCATTTCACATCATAACCAATTACATTAATGAACTAGTGGAATTAATTTCCCTTACCGACTAACACATAATTTACCTTCAGAAGTGACAAAAGCACATGTTACTTATCACATCCACTAAGTACATTTATTCTTTCATGTTTATTTACTCCTTAACATTATTTATGCTCAACTCAATTGCACCAACAAAACTCAATTAAACTTTTACAATAAGAGTCCCTACATTCTACTTTCAATATAATAATAGAATTAGTGTAAAGTAATTAACCATATATTGTTAACCAACACAAACCATTCAATGAATCTTTCTTTTCCCATATGTTTAGCTTCCACAAATCATCATCTAGAACCTTGTATAAGCCTAGTTAAGAATTGAGATTAAAACCTTGTTTGAATAATCACACATTACTCACAATGAACTATACATTTAAGAAATCACATCTCATTAATTCATACATGTTTCCTTTTAAAGAAGTCTACACCCATAAGTACTTTCATTACAAAGGTTTGCATAGAAGAATTACTTTGAAAATTCACAAGAGATATAAGGTAATAAATTACTCATTGATTTAACCATATTCAATCCCTTCTTTAGATTCACAATTCTACCCTTCACATATACATAACTTATTCCTTACAATTTCCTTTTACAAACATAATTATAGTTACTACACATTACCCAAAGGCATATAGAAAGATAATTACATCAAGTAGCCCAAGGGCTTTCAATACATCTTTACATCTTGAGAACAAAAGATAGAGATACATGATATGAGAATAGAATATTCACCACTAAACAACTCAGAATCTCAGCCATGACATGAACCATGAACAATACCTTTAAAGAGATTTTCCACCCAACCATGTGAAACTAATAAAGTTCCACCCCCCATGCTAGGAGACAGAACCAAGGTACTCTCAATAACTTAAGGCAATCTAAGTCTCAAATACCAATAACTACAAGACTCAAATAAAAATAATAAGACACCTAAAATTATCATCATATTATAACACAAAGGTTAAGGTTATAGGAAACCACCTAAGTGAGTGTAATCATAAAACCCATATATTGGGATCCTTCCTGGCAACCATGTAACCCCGGTCCCCCCTTTATGAATAGGGATCCATCCTAGTAGTTATCCCTGGTCCCAGTACTCCAATCAGGTTTATGTGGCCATCATTATGTTTTCTTTCATTATCTTTTGAATCCCCCCCCCATTCCCAAGTTAATTTTAAAGGTTATCACTTTTTACAAACCCACCCATAGGATCATCCGGAAAGCACTTTAGGGTTCCAGCACCTATGGTGAGCCACTCACTTAAGGTTCCTATTCTCTTACCCCATCACAAGCCAAAAAAAAATATAACACTTCCAAGTCCTAATTCATAGGTTTAGGAAACTCCCTTGCGCATTCAGGCCCTCAGAGCGAGTCCTAACCTTAGCCATATACATAACAGGAACTATTGGAAGAATGTCTATCACAAGACATCTCAAAGAAAAACACAAAAATTTTCACATGTACAAGTACAACTTTTCCAAGGCTCATTTATAGGTCCAAGGAACCCTCCCATGCACACAGACCACTGAGACAAGTCCTAGCCTCATAAACTAAACTCAAGTATATGAAAAGTGAAAACACCTCATAAGTAAGCCATATAACCTCAACAAAAACAAGTAACAAGTGTACATAGGTGATACAAACCTCAAAAATCACAAATCCAAATACATCATAAACACTTTCAAGAACTAGGATCCAAACATAGAAAATAATAGGAAAGGGTAGGAATGTTTGGGGAACATTTAGGAGGCCTTAGAGCAGTCCTAGTCCCTTGGACAACCCTAACTCTAATTTTGATCCCTAAAACACATCCTAAACATTATTCAAGCATCTAAATGCACCATATAATCCCAACAAAACAATCAATGAACATATTTAAAGTTTACAGAAAATTTCATATGCCAAAACACCATGCTCTGCAAAATCTCATGTGCCTAAAATTTGGCCAAGTCTGATTTTTTTTAAGAAATCTCAAAATTATAAGTTGCATCTTAACTCCTATGAATCTGAAACCTATCCCAATCATCTCAAAAGGTACCTAACCCTTTATACAAGTATAAGTTAAAGTATAAGAAATTGCCTTTTTTTCCTATCTAGCTCGGTTCACACTAGCATTCTTGTCTTGCTCAGTTAACACTATCATTCCTGTCTTCCTTAGTTAACACTACACTAACCTCCCTTTATTACCACTACACCAACCTCCCTCGGTTACTACTACACTGACCACCCTTAGTTAACACTGCACCGACCACCCTCGGTTAATACTACACCAACCAGCTTGATCAACACTGAACCATCCTAGCTCGGTCAACACTGAACTATCCTGGCTTGGTCAACACTAGACCAACCTACTTATTTAATACTAGACCAACCTACTCAGTCAATACTAAATCGATAGAAACTACAAAATGTGACAGTCCACTATGTCTTGTGGGTAAAACTGGGCATTATGGGGATTGTGGTTGCCTAATCTGAGCACGACCCATTTGAGATCTCTTAGTTTCCCTTCAAAAATGGCTCACCAATCCATCCTATCTATCTAAAAAATCTATTCTAGATCTAGACAAAGAAAGGTGCTACACAAAATCGACAAGACCAGTAAGGTTGAAATAATAGATCTATATTCCAGAAACATTCATAATACATTCAATAATAATATAATACACTATCCTACATGATCAAAACCACTTCTACCCTCCTAGGAAGATTTCGCCATAGTGAGCAAACAAACATTCATAAAAATTACTTCCCAGAAACATATTTCAAATACACAGAAAAGAAAAAAAATATATATATAGTTCCCACTTTCAAATAGAAATAGACCATCACATTCTCATTGAGTAACATATCAATCATATACATAATCATGCACATGGGAAGAATGGAGATTCATCCTGGTTTAGACCCTACCTAGGGTCCTACAAAGAATCATCCTCCCTTGGTTGGAGACTCTCTGCAAACTTTCTAGCCTTGAGTAGATATCCTCCTAAAAATCTTCCTCTGGTAATCAACTCCAAGCAATCCTCACAAATTAGACTTCACCAACTAGAGACTCTCAAACTCACATAACATTCACCAAAAATTTATGGAGAAACCATTTACAGACCACTCAAAAGAAAAACAAATTTTCCAAAAATTATTATCCTCCCTTAGACACAAAATCTTCAAACACTTATCCTACAACTATGTGGTTGGAGGAGTTTCTTTACAAGAAGCAACTTCTCCAACTTCCATAGTTGGTTGAAAATTTAAACCAATTATTCTCGTAAGCACTTAACAAAGTTTTAATGAATTTAATTAAAAATAACTATGAAGAAAAACATAACAAGAACATCCAATAAGTAACTTTCAAGAAAACCACTTAGCACACATGGAAACTAACTAGCCTAACTTCTAGGAGGTCTCGAGTTCAACTCCCTCCTAGATAGCTAGTTTTACTACAAAGAGCATTTATTTTTATTATTACTATTATTAATATTATTTTTCACTTTTTAACACATTTATTAAATACACTTCATTGAATTCACTTTAAAACATACCATTAAAACAATCGATAAATCCATACAAATATTATTATTTATATAAGCATGGGTATATGCCTGTGCACCCACATATACACATACCTATTTAACATACAATCAATGTACACTTATATATAATAAATATATATACATATATATACTAGTTAGGGATAAATCTAACTCACATCATAAATCACAAAATGGCATCAAATCATAATTCACAAGACCACATCACATAGTGCATTCGGATCCCCCAACTAGGGTAATCTCCTAAGTAGAAATCTAAGTCCATGGTAACCTTGAGAGTAATCTTGGTAACACCTCTACACAACAATAGTTCAAAGATTTTGAAGGCACGCTTAGACCTGTGTAGCTAGGTGGAGTCGATGCCTAGCACCTACATCTTGCAACACCAACCAAGTACACCAATATATACATATGTACAACCAATTGCAAACAAGGTGGGAGAGTGTGACATCATGTGGGCCTCCTAGAGGAGTAACTATGACTACCTCCCCTCATCCTACACTCACACCAAACAATGACATCAACAAAGCCTAATTGGATTAGTATAGTTAGTACCATAATAATCTTTTTTCCATATTGTATATAATGCATCATAACACAATCATGTGAATATAAATCATCTATTAAATTTCAAAAACCCATTTAACCATCAGGCCTATACTCAAAATGTCCCATTATCAAATCAAGATAAACAAATCATATAACCCTAAATGCATTAGTCATGTCTAATCCCAATTAACATTATAAGAGAAGGTAACACATCTAACCCTTAAGTGATTATAATCAATTAACATAAGGTACACATGACTAATAATAATGATAATTTCACATAAAAGCATATAAGTCCATCAGGTTATCCTTTTAGCATGAAGGTCCTAAATTATCATTGACACACAAGAAGATATAAAGGACATACTTATGTGAATATTATTATTTCCCAAATTAAAATGTGAAGTTATCATGATTAGTAAGAAACCATCTCAAGAAGGATCATTCTCTTACAAAATACCCATGAAATCACTTATAGCATGATCTAACTCCCTAGTGAGCATAACCAAGATTTGTTAGGGTTGGAGGGGCATTACACCTGATGGTTGCCCACCCTTGCATAAAAGATTTCTTGCTTAAAAAAGACCTGAGCCATAAGAGAGCTGGTTGGGTCACTAAGGTCATGGAGTATGACACTTAGATTAAAGTGGCCAAGCTGATTAGAGGAAGAGGACTATGCAAATAGCTTAATGAAGGAATAGCAGATCCAAACCTGGTTAAGGAGGAAGTTGTTCTGATGGACCAGAATGTAGAGCATAGTACAAGCTATAAAATAGAGATGAGACACTATCTCTCAACTAGTCAGTTCCTTCAAGGCCTTGAAAGGAGTAAAAGAAGGTACTTTTGACTCCAATCTATTCCATTTGTCATTATTGATGATGTTTCATATAGAAGGGATCATAGTGGCATCCTATTGAGATGGGTTGAAACTAGCCAAGTGGATAAAATACTAGAGGAGTTTCATGATGGAGGTTCTGGAGGACACTTTTCTGTGAGAACCACTGCTCTAAAGGTGATGAGAGTTGGGTACTATTGGCCTAGCATGTACAAGGATGCATTTGATTGGTAAGGAGATGCAAGAACTGTGCTTTGTGTGCTCGAAAAAAAAAATTAGCAGCCCTCACTCTACATCCCATCAAGGTGGAACAACCTTTCTCAAAATGGGGATTGTATTTTATTGGGCCTATCAACCCCCCATCTAGTGATAGAAACAAATGGATACTTGCTACCATAGACTACTTTACCAAATGGATAGAGGCTATAGCACTAAAGGAAGCAAATGAGACCTCTGTCCTCAACTTTTATCAAGACAATGTGTCTAGATTTGGTACTCTAGATTCTATCATTTCAGATAGTGCTATGGTATTTTTGGGAACTTAAATTTCAAAATGGGCACTCAAGCACAATATCTTCCTGAGTACCTCTTCTAATTATTACCCTTAGGGTAATGGTCAGGCAAAATCAATAAACAAGAACTTGCTAAAAATCATCAAAAGGATTATAGAAGGAAAGCAGAGGGACTGGCACAACAAGTTGAAGTTGGCCTTGTGGGTAGATAGAATAACACCCAAGAGGTCTATAGGTAACTCACCCTATACAATTGTATATGGAAAAGAAGCTAGGATCCCTCTATCTATTGAGTTTCCTACCCTGAGTTTAATCAAGGAGATTGATCTTATGCAAGAAGATGTTATGCGAGTCAGGCTAGCTAAACTTGTTGAACTTGAAGAAATAAGAAAGATGGCACTAGAGAACCTAGAGGCTCATCATGCTCAGATGAAGAAAAGATTTGGAAAGAAAGCCACACCTAAATTTTTCAAAGAAGGGGATCTTTTCCTCAAGTGGGATGAAGAAAAATACAAACTAGGGAGGCATACTAAGTTTGATGCCATATGGAGTGGGTTGTTCATGGTGATTGGATGCAAAGCCCATAATGCTTTTCAGCTAGCTAGTATGGATGGAGAGGAGCTGCCCATTCTAGTGAATGGGATCCACCTCAAGGCTTGTTTTTAAGGTTCATTTCTCCCTTGTACACTAGTAAGTTAGAGATTTCCAATTTTTTGTGGTCCCTAACTGTCTGACACAGGTTGTTTTTAGTTTCTTTTAGTTTGATTTTCAGTTTGGTGTGAGTTGTAATAAGCAAGAGAAGTTGTCTCTAGTAGTTAGAATTTTTATTAAGAAGGGTTGATTGTTTAGCAGAACTAAGTCTAGTTTGAGGCTTATATGACTCTATGCCCAATGTATTTTTTAAGGCAGCTGGTTAGGATGCTTGGTAGGCAAGCACTCCAAATAGGTCACCAGAATGTTATCATATTTTTTTCTCATTCTTAGAATTGGAGGCATAATTACTAGATGATCCTATAGCACCCTAGTTTTTGTTATTAGGTGATCTTCTTAAATGTTTGTGTTCATTTCATTGCAAAATACATGAACATAAAAGGAAATGAGCTACATCTAAAGCTACACATACATGTATGTATACTGTATAGAAGTGAAAGAACTAAAAGAAAGAAACATCTATTTGAGCTCACATAGGTCATGAGCATAGCCATTGCTACAATTCAATGAATGAGTATACATATACATAAAGGAAAATTTTCAAATACTAGGGTACCAAACATTGCCTGGTATTGGTGTTCAGATCTAGTCCTGTCCAGAGAGCTCCTGAGATCCAGGACCTGCAAGAAGAGAAGAGGAGATGGGTTAGATCCAAAGGATCTATGTAATGGTTGGTATCACAATATCTATAGAATTCATATATACACTTAGTCGTGCACCTCTAACAAAGGCTGTGGTTAGGGCATGTGCATAGGGCTCCAAAAAGAAAAATACACACCATGTTTTCACTGACATGTTTGTTCCATGTGTAGATGTAGGGGAGCTAATGCAACAAAAAGTTCAATGAATGACCTGGGCCCTTGATGCAGATCATGACAAGAAAAATCTAGGTTTCCTATCAAGTGATCACATCAAGGGCCAAGAGCACACATTGTATGAACAAAGGGGCATCTAGATGATTTAGCATCACTGAGGATCATTAAGTAGCATGACATGATAAACCAAATACTGGCATCAAATTGAAAAGAAAAAAATGTGTTTATTGTGACATGAACATGATGATATGATAAACCAATAAGGCACCAAGTAAGCAATCAAATGTAATGCCCTTTTTTCCAATGGGCTTAAATATTCAAAACACATAAGCATTTAATTCAATAGTAGGACTGCATGTGCTAACTATTTCAATTAGTCGAAGTGCCAAGCTTCTCAAAGAATAGAAGATATCAATGATATATGGTGCATTGGTGTTATGGCTATAGCAACATCACAATAGCAATGTTGTTTCATCCATACATATACAAGGCATGGTGTCAATTAGTAAATGAACATCAAGAGATGGACTAGCTCACATGATCACATAGATCAACCATAGCATCAAAGGAAACTAGAGCTAGGACATGGCACACAAATCTATGTACTAGGGAAGGCACACTGCAACATAGGTGTACTTTAGATTTACATTAATATTATGGCATGAGCATATCATATGTGTGATGTAGCATGAAGCAAATATTAGCACAATGACAACATTATTGTTTCATGAGTATCGATACATCTACAAAAAAATCAAAGAGACATCAATTTAAATGAAAACATGTGAATGCATCATTACAATTAAGCATGTGATAGAAATTTCATAAAATATCATTAATACCAGATATATGCAACAAACCATGGGAACTCAGGTGCCAGTGATTCAATAGAGCAAACAATAATAGTTGTTCAAGCTCTTAGGCCTCTCAAGTACAAATAACAGGGCATGATAATCAACATCAGTGCAAATCATAATAAGCTTTGGGTCCATTCACAATGCCTCCATAATATAACTGGGCCAGTCAATATAATGATGCTAGAGATTGCCCTCAGTAGTGAAACCATTAATAGTGAGCACAATTGAGAGTTTCAGTGAGCCCAATAAAATGATGATAGTTCAAAAATGATTCCCTAGTAGTGCTCAAAGGTTGTGCCATAACAAACTTTTGAATAATAGTGGCTAAGCAATAATAGTGCCCTGTTCCTAGTTCATGGGCTAATCCAAGGCTTATCAATCTATTAATAACAAAATCAAGATAGAAGGCACCAAAAGATCAAACAGTATCAAACAGTGATACCCACAAACATAGTGTTCTAGCTCTTGGGTACCAAGGTAGTGAGCATTCCCTAACTCAAAAGCTAGTGCTAGAAACATGGTGCCATGGACAATCATAAGAATATATCAGTCACAGGTTACATATCATCATTACCCATGAATATTTAGTAAACAACATGGGTCCAAATGATCATGGGCTCCAATGAGATAACATAAATATGAATAAACATGGTACCCTATTTTGGACCATAGACTCAAGTAGTAAATGGTATCAGCAAGCAATGGAGATGCAATAAAAAACAAAACCCAAAGCATCAATACATACAAATGCCCTAGTATTCTCTCAGGTTGTGTATAAAACAAGTATGCCAGTACCATGCCCTAGTCAAATGCAGGCTAGGAAATAAACAACATGAACACCAATATACATGCAATTGCAAACAATACAATTCTAGTGAAAGTAAAGTGCACAATACCCTCGACATAATAGTGCCTTCACAGGGAATCAATGGTGATGCCCTAACTCATAGCTCATTGGGCATCAGGTGTTCACACTAGTGATTTTGAATACATGTGCCCTTCTTGATACACACTCAACAAACATCACTATGCAAAGTGATGATAGTTCACAAATGATGCCCTAGTATATCTAAAGCTATGCCTTCAATGTGACAGTAAACACAAGGAGGCATGTTTGTGAGTAGAGGGTGCCATAAAGTTGTAGTAAATACATTGCCAGATATAAACATGTGCCCTCAAATACAAGTAGAGAGGTGTAAAATGAAAACATTCATAGTACCCTAATATATTTACAAGTATTGATGCCCTAGCTTTCATCACAGAGCATGGTCTTCATCGTTCAAATGTAGAGTTCATAGCAACAATCATAATGGTGAAATGAGAAATGAACATGATGCCTACCTCGAGAAAGTATGTTGTGATGGAAGATCAATAAGCTGAACACAAATAGAAGTTTCCCCAAATCAAGTTGAGTTCACTATCAAAAGTACAATAGTAGATGGCTATTTCTAAAGCCAGATTCAGAGATCAGAGTTGGAGCTATCAGTCAAAGATGGAAACTCAACAGGTGTCATGATGTGGAAAATATGAATGTCAGTGGGAAGGGCTTTGATTAAAAGAGATAATTTTTTCTTTTCTCCCCTTTCTTTAGGGTTGAGGTTTCATTTCTTTGAAGATATATTTTCTTCAAACTTTGGGTTTTAGGATGAAAATTTTTAAATGTGCTCTCCCCAATTTTGGGTTGAGGGCCATTTATTAATTTATGGATATTTTTAGATATGCAACCGATAGTTTATTCTAGGGCATAGGAGGGTTTTTGTTTAATGTTATTACTTTTTAAAATGTGTTAACCTATTTTGGTTGAGACCATTTTAAAATGAATTTGGACCCATTTTATGACATAGTGGGATAGGTTTTTAATTATAAGTCATTGCACGTATATTATTGTAAGACATGGAAAAATGGTGTTTTTATAAACCATTGTCAGAATATCATTTATAGGAATGACTTAGTGGATAGAGAAGTCATCTATGAATATCTATTTTTAGGGTCCCACTTTCCTCACTCCTAGGAATCTAGGAATCTGGTATTCAAATCATGATGCAGCCTCATCGGTCCATGATTGACTTTTCTATTCTTAGGAGGTAGCGGAGTTTGAATGCAGATTCCTAGTCTTAGCTTTTATACCTCTCACCTTTAGTGATCGAGGTTAGCTCTTCATTTTCTTTGTCTCTGATAGGAGTGTTGTAGCTCTAAGAGACTCATCTTGTACTTGTTTCTTTTCAGAAATAAAATTGATCCTTCTTATTCTCCCATAATTCTGAGTTTGCTTTTTAATTCATATGCATGATTATTGTGATGTTCTTGTATCCTTAATCTGCATATTGAATTGAAATTGGTGTTCAGGAATCTATCTCAATTCAGTAGTGTGGTTTGTGTGCAATCAAGAATATTAGATTTGTGAAGCTTTCTTCCTCTTTTGCATTCTAAGTACCTTGTTTCACTAAGAGTTAAGAAAGTGGGATTGACTTGTGAGTTAGTTTGTTTTGTTGTTGGATTAAACATATTTTTAGTCATCTATCTTCTTCAAAATTGGTGGATCACCTTTTTTTTAGTTCATTTTTAGTTGTTTAATCATGTACTTCCTCTCCCTTTCCCTTCAAAGTTTATATAATTTTCAAGTGATCCAAAGGGAAGTCAGCCCTTAATCTGGAGGTCTGTTCTTAGATAGGTTGCCCATAGCCTGAGAATAGTCCCATGTTTCATAGGGTTGTTGGGTTTAGCACTTAGAAAATTAGGTGCAATCCTTAGTGAAAATAGGACATGTATGAAGACAATATATTATGGAGGAGAGAGCTTGAGAAATCCAAGAAGGTTGCAGTAGAAAGCCAAACAATTCAGTGATTCAGTGAAGTCTAAAAAGCCCTTAAAACCCTCAATCTTGGTTCAAGTGTTGTATGGCTAGTTGGTGACTTAAAAACCCAAAAATCCTAGAGGGATATGCAAATGAGTGAGGGTCACTTAAGAGCTCTAGCCTTGGTAGTGTGAAGGGAAGGTGTCAAAAACCCTATAAACTCGGAAGGAGGTTGAATTAGGCATCTTCCTTGTAGCCTTGTTTTGGGAAGGAAGTATTAAATTAGGTGATAAGCCAACCTCACTAATGCCTTGTGTTGGCTCTTTTCCTTGCAGGACCAAGCTTGAATTAAATAGTTGGGCTTAAAACACTGGTTAGGCACTCAAGCTTGACAAGAAAAACAAACCAATTGATGAGGATAGAGAGAAATCCTCCTTCTTTGAGCTCCACATTACTCAGGTGTGTATTACCTTATCTACACATTCAAGAAACCTCATTAGAAACCCAAGGCTTGTAGATAGATTAGTGTGGAATAGAAATCAATCTCCTATAGGTATCCTATACCCCAATGATAGAAAATCTCATGTAATAGCCCTACTTGCATGGAATGAGACTGACAGCTAGAGACCTATCCTAACAACATGAAAGGGAAAAGGTGAGACTAAATGGAAATGATTTGAAAGGATTGAAAGGACCTCTAAGATGCCCTAAGTCTTTGGTAGACCAGTGCCTTATCCAATGGGCCATAGATTCAAATACAATATTGCAAGGGACAGCTATGAAACAAGAAAATAATATATCCAATATGTTGATGCCTGACATCAATCACACACCATGACCAAACCTCAACTTAACACCCACCTATGCATTCGAGCATGTTATTATCCATTAAAGGATTTTAACCCTCCCCTTAGAAGAGACCTATAAATAGACAATACATTGACCTACATCCACTAGAAGACAAGCATGACCTATCCTTGATATTTTAGCTCATACATACAAGAATGCTAACCTTGAACCAGTTATCTCTACGAAGACAACTCCACTTGCATACACTTAGGCATTGCATACACTTAGGCAATGCAAATAGAAAAATCAAACACCCTTGATGTATGATTAATAGAATCAGAATTCAAATGGAGATAGCTCAGTAACAGTAAAAATATATTAAATCCTCACACATAAGACAATCCTGTTACAAAATGTATTGTATTCTCTAAGCCAACATGAGAAAGAGGAACACTCTATATGCAAAGAGAAGGGGAAATTTTTAGAATAGAACCTTTCATGGAATTGACAAAATTTAGAACCCTTACAAAATTGAACAACCTACAATTTATACCGCTAGCTCCCTTAGAATTCTCAGAGAGAATGCAACAAGCTATGCACAGCTAGGGCTAGGGTTTCAACTACTAAAACAATTCAAACAGTCATAAAAATCACTATAGGGGTAGGAAATACAAGCAGCCTAGAGAAAGAGATCTCAAACAGATCTTACAATTATGACAATTAGTACAAAACACTAGGTAGAACCATGAAAACTAGTCAAATCACCACCTGCAAATAGCTCCTCAAGCTAAAAACCACATGGTACTAGGTACAAAATCACCTCTGCAAATGACCACAGAGCCTATGGAGCACATCACAATAACTGGAGCCACCAACCAGATCAAAAACCACTAAGAAAGCATTGAAAATTAGTCCTTTCTATCACTGGAAACCCTCAATAATTCAAATTCAAATCCCAAGGGTTACTGGACAAAATTGAAAACATGGTCATCGATCCTTTTCTCTTTCTGATACATTGAGCAATCAAAATTAATTCACAACAATCATGGGACCCATTGGAAAGTCAACAACTCAACCAGCAGTCAGCAACCAATCAAAAAAGAGCACCTCGGTAACACTGGCACTGTGAACCTGCCTAACTCTGCAACCGTGATGACCAAATAGCAGTCGAATGATTGCATAGCCAAAACTTGGGCTATGAAAACACATGACAAGCCATGAGATTGCCACCTTGTCACTTGCTAGCTAATTAGGAAAAGCCCTATCACTGAAAACATCAGCCCTACCTATCTGGAAAACTAGCGACCGATGGACCTTCACCAGTTCGTGAAATGCTTTCCACCATCGCTAAAAACTTAGTGATCACATGACCATTGTTCACTGAATCACCTGATGAATTAGGGCATCACCTTTATATTACATGAACCAGTGACAAGAGGGAAATTTTTTAGGTCACAAAACTTTATCCATTCTGCCAACCACTAGATCTTACCCCTAACTCCGCAATCATGACGCTTGATGCCACCTACCACAACACCATTCGCTGAACACCACATCATCACCAACACCAAACCCATGCTCAACAAGCCTTTGAAATAAAATGGTGGGGGCATGATCGCAAGGGGTCTAACACCTCCCATGAGATCATGCGCCAACCACTAGATCTACCATGCCTTCCTCTCCATAGAATCACTCGGGCCCACCAAATAGTCACAAACAGTCCCCAAGACACATGGCAAGTGGTCGCATGATCACATAGCCAAAAACTAGGCTATGTAATCATGCGATAGCCAATCGAAGGCTGCCACATGACCACTTTCCTACAAATAGGTCCACCGACTAACTGCCAAGCATTCAGTGACTATGCGACTAACCGTTCGCCAAGTCATGAGATGCTAGCCACAAACTACTAGGAAAAAAGAGAATATGTGACTAGAGAGAAAAGACCACCCACCAGGTCAGTGAATGCTAAGGGATAAACTACCAAAAATCAGCAAACAAGAGAAAACCACAAGTCACCAAGTCACCATAAGAATACTAACCGCCAGGTAGCTGAACACAATGAAGAGCTAAGACCATGTGGACAGGTGGCAGGTGGGTGCATGATTGCATGTCAGAAAAGTTTGACATGTGGCCATGTGACAGCCAATCAGGAAGAGCCAGAGATAACCCAGGCCCACCACCCATCGCACTTGCATAGTTGAAAGAACGCCAGCAAATAGGGAACTAGTGCGAGGTGGAAAACACAAAATGTTTTTGATGGAAAAGACCAAAAACACACAAGGCTTCCAATAGATTGAAAGATAAGCACACAAAAGTAGGAAGCATAGGGGTCAAAAATAATAAAGGTTATCGGTCAAAGATTCAAAACATCATAAATTTTTGAAAACACTGTGTGTTTTTGACACTTAGGCAAATTTTGAAAATGCTTCCCGTGGACCTTAGAATTTGAATAACTTTTTGGATTTTTTGATTCAACACATGTAAATTGGACCAAACCAAGGTGACCCAAGAGGAACATAGGGCAGGAGGCAATGAAGAACACTTGTAAGGAAAATATGCCAATTTCACAAGATTTTGCTATGACAAAAAATTGGCCTAATAGTGGCTCTGGTTGGGGATGATGAGTAACTTGTGCCCATGCAAGAATTCAAGATTTCTAGGAGAGAAGACCACCAACTAGACAAAAAGGCAGGGACCTCAAAAACATAAAACAGACAAAAAATAAGGGAACTTATTTACAAAATGTACATTTTTACATAAACCATGCAGCAATAAATAAGAGTTAGTTCTTGCCTCTATCAAAGACTTGATTTTCATTCCTTCCTTCATGTTACACATCAGACATTTTGTTTTCATTTGTCTCTATAGGCCTATCAACATGTTCAACTAGCATATCAGGAAGAACAAAGTAGCTTTCTTCATAGTGCATGTAAAATTTTTTGGCACCCTCTCCATCTTGCTCACTATGAAAGTATGATTCAGCATGCCAATGGTCAGCACCTCTATACTAAAATTGATCTTCATCCACTAACTCATGAATGCTATGAACTACAAACACAAAAGCCTCATATTCTACCTGTAGAAAGGCCTCATCTAGACCTTGTCCTTGCATTTCCCCAGGTGCAACTGGCTAGATCTCAAAGAATAGTCAGATTGATACCCACAGATGGAAAATGAGCATCATGAATCAACTAGATCTGAAACCTCCACATGCCCCACAAACAAAGGATTGACAACTTCATGCAATACACCTTTTTGAACATCATGAAAAAGAATGGGCTGAGATTCAAACTCTTCATTGTATAAAGCATTGGAAAACACCTTAAAATTAGCACCCATCTCAACCTCATGGAGACTCCCAGCACATGAATAAAAATTAGAACCATATGAAGCTATACAATCATCATCACCAATTATTTTTTCTTTATCTTCATATCCTAAGGATGAATCATCCTTAGCATCTTCACCATCCAAAGAATGTTCACTTCCATCATCACTTTCCTCTTCCCATGTTGCATCTGACTCATATGAAGACACCACACCCTCACTGTCTTCATCACTCTCAACATCAGCACTTAAGGACATGACCCTAAGTGCATCCTCAAGCCCAAGGCTACCATCACCAAGTACCCAATCCCTGACACATATGTAATGCTCTTCCCACAAAACATCTAACCAACTAGTTGACTCATGAAAACAAAGCTCCAGGAATAAACCAATGAACTCAGATTCAGGAAACTCAACATCCTTAGGAAGCTCATCATACATCTCAAAAAATCTATCATAAAATAGAGATATGGATAGGTCCTGTCTACATCCTACCTTCAGCCTTACCAATTTTAAATAATCTCTAAGGATGCCCTGTTCTAATAATGCAATCTCATTATTCATCCTATCCATTACAACCAATACAATACTTCCATAAAATTCTACCAAACTATAGCTGAGAACTTGAAGTATGCTAACCTCTAATCACACCTTACTCCTTCCTTTGTGCTTGACCACTTAATAAGGAGACATTTAAAACTTGAAAAATACCTGGGAAAATCTTGTAGTAGAGGAACTTTGGCTGGAAGGCAGGGCAGATCTAGGGCTCACCTTGAAGCTCCATCAGATAACTTTGTCATGCAGAGTCGCCACCTCCTTGAGAGAAAATTGTTATTCTTTATTTCTTCTTCCAGCCAACACAAAACTACACCAGGTAAACACACTGTTTATCAGGAGGAATACTAATCAAATAGAGAACTCGGAGTCACCACTCAACACTTAGATGAGAAAATTTTGCAAATATTTGTTTTTGTATCTGACTCTTTAACTTCAACCAGACCCTAGGATGATCCAGCCAAGCAAGGAGGCTTGTTGTCATTTACCTCTTCCCTAGCAGAGTCACCACCTTGTTGGTGACTCCGATGGGCCAAACCAATCTGGTCAATAAGAATTTGAATACTTCAATATGACTGCAATTAGAGCTTTATTAATAGGCTTTCTTTATGTTCTCCCTAGCGGAGTCACCATCTTGTTGGCTCTTTTCCTTGCAGGACCAAGCTTGAATCAAATAGTTGGGCTTAAAACATTGGTTAGGCACTCAAGCTTGACAAGAAAAACAAGCCAATTGATGAGGATAGAGAGAAATCCTCCTTCTTCTTTGAGCTCCACATCACTTAGGTAGGTATTGCCTTATCTACATATTCAAGACACCTCATTATAAACCTAAGGCTTGTAGATAGATTAGTGTAGAATAGAAATCAATCTCCTATAGGTATCCTATACCCCAATGATAGAAAGTCTCATGCAATAGCCCTACTTGCATGGAATGAGACTGAAAGCTAGAGACCTATCCTAACAACATGAAAGGGAAAAGGTGGGACTGAATGGAAATGATTTGAAAGGATTGAAAGGACCTCTGAGATGCCCTATGTCTCTAATAGACTAGTGCCTTATCCAATGGGCCATAGAGTCAAATACAATATTGCAAGGGACAACTATGAAACAAGAAAATAATATATCCAATGTGTTGTTGCCTGACATTCATCACACACCATGACAAAACCTCAACTTAACACCCACCTATGCATTCAAGCTGATGGAAATGAATGAAGTGACTGAGAGGGGGGGGGGTGAATCAGTCAACCATAAAACACTTCACAATTATTTCTTTCTAGATCCCTTAGGATATCTTAATGAATATTATCTATTTAACACTTGGTAAATAGATTGCAGTAACTTGGTAGATGCAGAGAGTATTAGTAAAATTATCTTTTAGATATTCATCACCACTTGTTTATGATTAAGATAACTATTAAGAACACAAGAGACGCAGGATTTAATGTGGAAACCCAATATGGGAAAAACCACCAATGTATCTAGATACTGATTTTCACTTTTCTGAAGTGATGCCCGGTTAGAAGCCAACCCGGTAAAAGGTTACAAAACACACTGTTAGGTGTGACCTTGTTAGAGGATTTAATCACCCTGCTAGGAGTGGCCTGGTAAGAGGTCTTGAGAACAGTTCAATGGAATTGTCACCTTGTTAGAGGATTTACAATATGGTTGTTAAACCAACTTGGTTAAGAGATTTAGAATTCACTGTTACAATGATAAAAAGGTAACAATGAAAATGACCTGTATAATAATGCAACTGCCTTGCTGATTACAGATCTCTATTCTGTATAAGTGAGATCCTTCCTAATTGAATATATCTCTGCTACTCCTCAAGGATATCTAGTCATCCTTCACAATTTCACACACACCTTTCCTGTCTTTCTTCTATTATCTTCTTCTATTTTATTTTTCACACTTGACCTTTTATTTATATGATTTTAGATTTGTCAAATCGGCATTACTTAGTATAACAGTCGACTGAATTAAGAAAACTTTATTTGCAAAGATCCTTCAAGGGCCGACAGTGCTCGGTTACCAGAATGAAATTTGCTACAATCTTTTGGAGACCGAGAGAACTTGGTAAACACTAATAATCTTTTTTCTTTGATAACCTAGTGAGCTCGGTAAATGCTAACTTTTCTTTGACAACCAAGTGAACTCAGTAAACACTGATTTTGTTTGATAACCGAGTGGACTCAGTAGATGCTAATTTTTCTTTGATAATCGAGTGAACTTGGTAAACACTAATTTTAATGCCAGGCAGACCGACTGAGCTCGGTAGGTACTGATTGTTGCGGACTATGACATTGTGTGACATCAAAGACAATACATAATTTGAGTAGCAATTTTCTTCAGACAATTGTTTCCAACAATCTCCCTCTTTGGCATTGATGGCAACACAATATGTCATAGCATAAGAAATTTTGAAATTTTGAAAGGATTAGCTCGGTTCAAATTTAAATCTCCCTCTGTCAGCAAACTTCCTGTTTCTTAAAAACTCTTCCTCCTGATTATTGAAAATTTCATGAAGTAATAGCAAAGACACTCCCTCTTTGACAACACATGCCAAAGACAATTCACATATTACCGATGTAAACTAATGTACCTCAAGTACTGATTCATATGCAATGATTCCTTGAATATGCTGCATCAACTTATTGATTTTCAATCATGTTCTGGTTGATGCATCACTAAAACTATATTTAGTGAGCCTCGGATAGGGGAATGACCCCTAACTTACCTCTTAGATACAAAAATGCATCCTTGGGTAATGGTTTGGTGAAAATGTCTGGAATCTACTCTTTTGTATGAATATATTCTAATTTGATTTCCTTGTCCTGCACCAATTCTCTAACAAAGTGATATTTAATAGCAATGTGCTTGGTTTTGGAATGCATTACTGGATTCTTTGAAATGTTTATTGCACTTGTATTGTGACAAAATATAACAACTCGTTCTTTGATCTCAACCTTCATACCTTGTAATAACTGTTTAAACCAAACAATATTTGAACAATTTACTGTAGCAGCAACATATTCTACTTCAGCTATGGATTGAGATGTGCAATTTTGCTTTTTACTGGTCTAGGATTCTAGTCTTTTTCCAAGAAAAAATGCTCCACCACTTGTACTTTTTCTGTCATCAATGTTCCTTGCCCAATCAGCATCAGTAAACACTTTTAAGTCTAGATTGCCTCCAAATTTATACCACAAACCATATTCTTCAGTTCCTCTTAAGTACCTTAAGATTCTTTTGATTGCCATCATATGATTTTCCTTAGGTTTTGCTGAGAATCTTGCTACTATATCAAATACTTAGGCAATATCAGGTCTTGTATGTACTACATACTGCAATTTTCCAATCATAGATCGGTATAAGGTCTGATCTACATCTTTTGAATCATCATTTTTGGTAAGTTTTAGTCCAGTACACATGGGTGTACCAACTAGTTTTGAATCTTCCATACCAAACTTCTTAAGTATTTCCTTAATGTATTTAGATTGAGTAATGTATATACCATTCTTGCTTTGCTGAATTTGAAGACCAACAAAGAATTTTATTAAACCAAACATAGACATTTCAAATTTTTTGTTCATTTTCTTTGAAAATTCTTTGCACTAATCATCATTCCTTGTAAATATAGTATCATCTACAAATATTTCTACCAATATAATTTTGTCATTCGGTCCTTCTTTAATATACAGATTGCTATTATCATTGGCTCTTTTGAAATTGATCTGAATCAGATAGTTATGGAGTCTTTCATACCATGCTCTAGGAGCTTTTTTCAAACCATACAATTCTTTGTGTAACTTGCAGACCATGTCCTTTTTATCTGGATCAACAAAACCTTTAGGTTTCTCAATGTAGACTTCTTCATCAAGAATTCCATTGAGAAATGTAGATTTTATATCCATCTGATATACCTTAAATCCTTTATGTGCTGCATAAGCAAGTAGAGTTCTTACACCTTCTAATCTTGCAACAGGAGCAAAAGTTTCACCATAATCTATGCCTTCTTCTTGAGAATAACCTTTACATACCAATCTAGCTTTGTTTCTAGAAACTTGACCATCTTCATTCAGCTTATTCCTAAATACCCATTTTGTTCCAATTACATTCTTATCTTTAGGTCTAGGTACAAGATTCCATGTTTTGTTCTTTTGTATTTGTTCTAATTCTTCATTCATTGCTTCAATCCAACTTTCATTTTTCAATGCATCTTTGATATTTCTAGGTTCAAAATCAGTAAGCAGACATGTACCTTTTAGCTTACTTCTTGTCATAGTACCATCTGATTTGTTTCCAATAATTTGATCTGGTGTATGATACCTTCTGACATATTTGGCTAGTATAGATTCCTTACTTTTTGAATGAGTCATTTTGTTGTCTTCTAGGATCTCTTCTTCAGGTTGCTCTAGCTCGGTAGATATTTGCTCGGTAACTTCAGGCTGAGACTCGGTTTGAATTTCTTCCTGTGACTCAGTTTGAACTTCTTCCTGTGACTTGGTTACTATGCTAGGCTCGGTAGATATAGTTTCCTGATTGATAGTTGTGTCTGGCAATGTTTCAAGTTCAATGTAAATGAATCTCCTGTAGTTTTTAGGTTCTCTTTTGCTTTCTTCTTCAGTCTTTTCTGCAAACTCATCAAATTTTACATGTATACTTTCTATGACTTTGTGAGTAGACAAGTTCAAACATTTGTATGCCTTGCTTTTGCTAGAATATCCTAAGAATATTCCTTCATCACTTTTCACATCAAATTTATTTCTTCTGGATTCTTTTAAGATATAACACTTGCTACCAAATACTTTCATGTAACTTACATTAGGTTTATAGCCATACCATAACTCATAAGGAGTTTTGAATGTGTCTTTCTTCAATTGTACTCAGTTCAAGGTATGAACTGCAGTGCTAATAGCTTCCTTCCAGTACTTTATGGTGATGTTCTTTTCTATCATTAGAGTCCTTGCACAATCCATAATAGATCTATTTCTTCTTTCAGCTATTCCATTCTGCTCAGGAGTTCTAGGAGCTGTTACCTATCTTTTGATTCCTCTTTCAATGCAAAAGTTGTTAAATTCATGGGAGATGAATTCACCACCTCTGTCTGATCTTAAGCATTTCAATCTTTTCCCTATTTCCTTTTCCACTCTTGCCAAGTACCATTTAAACTTTTCAAATGCTTCTAACTTTTCTCTTAAATACATAACAGTTATCATTCTAGAATAATCATCAACGAAAATAATAAAGAATTTATCTCCAGTATAGCTTTCTATTCCAATAGGTCCACATAAATCAGTATGCACAATTTCCAAAATCTCTTTAGACTGATAGTTCTTACTCTTAAAACTAGTCTTACTCATTTTGCCAATCTGACAATTCTTACATAGACCGATATCAGGTTTCTTCAAAGTAGGAATGCCTCTTACCTTCTTGAATTTGCTTATTTTCATCATGTTATCAACATTCACATGACATAACCTTTCGTGCCATAGCCAACTTTCTTCAATTTGAGAAATAAAACATGAATATTCACTGAGATCAAGATAAAATAAGTTACCTTTTGTTTGTTTGCCTGATCCAATGAGTTTTCCTTTTCCATCCAGTAGTCTTGCTTGACTATTCATGAATTCAACCTTGAAACCAGTCTTGATTAGCTATGCTACACTTAGAATATTATGTTTTAGTCCTTCAACCCAATAAGCATTATCACATATGAGTTCTTTGGTTAATGAGATTCTTCCTTTTCCTTTTATACAACAAGGTTCATTGTTTCCAAATCTTACATTGCCACCATCACAGTCTTCTAGGTATTCAAATTTTGTCTTGTCACCAGTCATGTGATGTGAACATCCACTGTCTATTATCCATATATCATCTTTTCTTATATGAGAAATAAGTGCCATCTTATCTTCATCATCATCAGATTCATCTTTTATAGCAA
Source organism: Chamaecyparis obtusa (assembly GCA_027943335.1). NCBI lineage: Eukaryota > Viridiplantae > Streptophyta > Pinopsida > Cupressales > Cupressaceae > Chamaecyparis > Chamaecyparis obtusa. The sequence goes on along the minus strand of BSBK01004972.1, from coordinate 64,552 downwards.
TAAAGACAATTTCTTCTTCACTATCATCAGAATCTTTAGCCATAAAACATGTTTTCTTACCTTTATCCTTGAATGATTTGACATTCTTTCTACCATAGTACTTGTGACCTCTCTTCTCTTCCTTGGCTTGCTTGTTTGGGCACCTAGCTACAATATGTCCAATTTCTTCACATGAAAAATAGATTAAAGGAGTTTTACCTTTATATTTATCTTTCCCTTTAGAGTACTTCTTTGCAAGTAGTGCTTCTACATTTCAAGATCACTATCAGAACTTTCTTCTGATACTTCTTCACTTTCTAACTGAACTTCTTTTATTTGCTTGTTCTTCCTTAGTGAAACCTGGGCCTCAAATGCTGACTCAATATTTTTGGAATTTGGAACATAGTTGTCATAGTTGTCTAATTCAAAGGCTGTTAATCTTCCAACTAAAGCATCCAAAGTTATATTGTGGTTTGTTTCACATCTTCTTTCTTGAATAGCTGATACTCTTATTGCATAGATAGGGAGTAATGTTTTGAGTACCTTGATTATAATAGTTTCATCAGAGATTGTTCCTCCAGAAGCTCTAATTGCACTAACACTTGCTTTGATCCTTTCAACATATTTTGCAATGTTTTCATCTTCTTTCATATTCATCTTGTCAAACTGTCCTCTTAGGCTTTCTACTTTGGCTCTTTTCACATTTGCATCACCACCATATATTTTCTTCAGTGTGATCCACATTTCATATGCAGTAGTGCATTCTTTAATTTCATCAAATTCTTCATAGCTGAGAGCTGATGCAATGTCTATCATCATGGTGTTATGATTCTTTTTCTCTACAATGTCTTCAACAGTTAATGCGCCAGTAGGAACTGTGTATTCTTCATCAATGTATTTGCATCCTGAATCACCAATGGAAGCTAGATGAAGTCTCATGAGGCCTTGCCATGCTGAAAAGTTATCTCTATTAAGCTTTGGAATTTCTCTCTTGTAAGACATCCTAATCTTTAGCTTAGGTCCTTGAAACCCTTCCTGCAAGCACCAAAAGCTCTGATACTAATTGATGGAAATGGATGAAGTGACTAAGAGGGGGGCGTGAATCAGTCAACCATAAAACACTTCACAATTATTTCTTTCCAGATCCCTTAGGATATCTTAATGAATATTATCTATTTAACACTCGGTAAATAGATTGCAGTAACTTGGTAGATGCAGAGAGTATTAGTAAAATTATGTTTTAGATATTCATCACCACTTGTTTATGATTAAGATAACTATTAAGAACACAAGAGATGCAGGATTTAACATCGAAACCCAATATGGGAAAAACCACCAATGTATCTAGATACTGATTTTCACTTTTCTGAAGTGATGCGCGGTTAGAAGCCAACCCGGTAAAAGGTTACAAAACACACTGTTAGGTGTGACCTTGTTAGAGGATTTAATCACCCTACTAGGAGTGGCCTGGTAAGAGGTCTTGAGAACAATTCAATAGAATTGTCATCTTTTTAGAGGATTTACAATATGGTTGTTAAACCAACTCGGTTAAGAGATTTAGAATTCACTGTTACAATGATAAAAAGGTAACAATGAAAATGACCTGTATAATAATGCAACTGCCTTGCTGATTATAGATCTCTATTCTGTATAAGTGAGATCCTTCCTGATCGAATATATCTCTGCTGCTCCTCAAGGATATCTGGTCATCCTTCACAATTTTGCACACACCTTTCCTGTCTTTCTTCTATTATCTTCTTCTATTTTATTTTTCACACTTGACCTTTTATTTATATGATTTTAGATTTGTCAAATCGGCATTACTTAGTATAATAGTTGACTGAATTAAGCAAACTTTATTTGCAAAGATCCTTCAAGGGCCGACAGTGCTCAGTGACCAGAATGAAATTTTCTACAATCTTTTGGAGACTGAGAGAACTCAGTAAACACTGATAATCCTTTTTCTTTGATAACCGAGTGAGCTCGATAAATGCTAACTTTTCTTTGACAATCGAGTGAACTCGGTAAACACTGATTTTCTTTGATAACCGAGTGGACTCGGTAGATGCTGATTTTTCTTTGATAACTGAGTGAACTCAGTAAACACTAATTTTAATGCCAAGCAGACCGACTGAGCTCGGTATGTACTAATTGTTGTGGACTATGACATTGTGTGACATCAAAGATAATACATAATTTGAGTAGCAATTTTTTTCAGACAATTGTTTCCAACACAAGCATGTTATTATCCATCAAAGGATTTTAACCCTCCCCTTAGAAGAAACCTATAAATAGACAATACATTGACCAGCATCCACTAGAAGACAAGCATGACCTATCCTTGATATTTCAGCTCATACATACAAGAATTCTAACCTTGAACCAGTTATCTCTGTGAAGACAACTCCACTTGCAAACACTTAGGCAATGGAAATAGAAAAATCAAACACCCTTTATGTATGATTAATGGACTCAGAATTCAAATGGAGATAGCTCAGTAACAGTAAAAATATATTAAATCCTCACACATAAGACAATCCTATTACAAAATGTATTGTATTCTCTGAGCCAACATGAGAAAGAGGAACACTCTATATGCAAAGAGAAGGGGAAATCTATAGAACATAACCTATCATGGAACTGACAAAATTGAACAACCTATAATTTATACAACCAACTACATTGAAATTCTTAGAGAGAATGCAACAAGCTATGGATAGCTAGGGCTAGGGTTTCAACTACCAAAACAATTCAAACAGTCACAAAAATCACTATAGGGGTAGGAAATACAAGCAGCCTGGAGAAAGAGATCTCAAACAGATCTTACAATTATGACAATCAGTACAAAACACAAGGCAGAACCATGAAAACTAGTCAAATCACCACCTGCAAACAGCTCCTCGAGCTCAAAACCACATGGCACCAGATATAAAATCACCTCTACAAACAACCATAGAGCCTCTAGACCACATCACAATAACTGGTGCCACCAACTAGATCAAAAGCCACCGAGAAAGCATTGAAAATAAGTCCTTTCTATCACTGGAAACCCATAGAAAATTCAAATTCAAATCCCAACGGTTACTCGACAAAATTTAAAACATGGTCATTGATCTTTTTCTCTTCCTGGCACATCGAGTGATCAAAGTTAATTCACAATGATCGCGGGCCCCATTGGAAAGTCAACTCAACCAGCAGTCAGTAAACAATAAAAAATGAACACCTCAGCAACACTGACAATATGGACCCACCTAACTCTACAACCAGGATGACCAAATAGTAGTCGCATGATCACATAGCCAAAATTTGGGATATGCAAACACATGACAAGCCATGAGATTGCCACCCTGTCACTTGCCAGCCAATCAGGAAAATCCCCATCACCGAAAACATCGGCCCTACCTATCTAGTGAACTAGCGACTGAAGGACCTTCACCAGTTTGTGAAATGCTTTCCACCATCACTAAAAACTTAGTGATCATGTGACCATTATTCATTGAATCGCCAGATGAATTAGGGCATCACCTTTATATTATGTGAACTAGTGACAAGAGGGAAATTTGTCAGGCCACCAAACTTCATCCATTCTACTAACCACTAGATCTTACCCTTAACTCTACAACCGCGACACCTGATACCACCTGCCACAACACCATTCACTGAACACTACCCCATCACCAACACCAAACCCATGCTCAAAAAGCGTTCAAAATTGAATGGCGGGCACATGATCGCAATGGGTCTAACACCTCCCATGAGATCATGTGCCAACCACTAGATCTGGCATGCCATCCTCTCTGTAGAATCACTCGAGCCCACCAAAAAGCCACAAATAGGCCCCAAGACATGTGGTAAGTGGTTTCATGATTGCATAGCCAAAAACTAGGCTATGTGATCATGTGATAGCCAATCACAGGCTGCCACATGATCACCTTGCTACAAACAGGTCCACCGACTAACTGCCAAGCATTCAACGACTACGCAACTAACCATTCCCCAAGTCATAAGATGCTAGCCACAAACTGCCAGGAAACAAGAGAATACAGGACTGAAGAGAAAAGACCACTCACTAGGTCGCTAAATGTTAAGGGATAAACTATCAGAAATCAGCAAACAGGAGATAACCGTAATTCACCAAGTTGCCATAAGAATACTAACTGCCAGGCAGCCAAACATAATGAAGAGCTAGGACCATGTGGACAAGTGGTAGGTGGGTGCATGATCACATGTCAAAAAATTTTGACATGTGGCCATGCAATAGCCAATTAGGAAGAGCCACAGATAACTCAGGCCCACCACCCATCGCACTTGCGTAGTTGAAAGAATGCCAACAAATAAGGAGCTAGTGAGAGGTCGAAAACACAAAATATTTTTGATGGAAAAGACCAAAAACACACAAGGCTTCCAACATATCAAAAGATTAGTGCACAAAAGTAGGAAGCACAGGGGTTGAAAACAATGAAGGTTATCGGTCAAAGATTGAAAACATCATGGATTTTTTAAAACACTATGGGTTTTGGGCACTTAGGAAAATTTTGAAAATGCTTCCCGCGGACCTTAGAATTTGAATAATTTTTTGGATTTGGAAATTCAACACATGCAAATTGGACTAGAGCAAGGTGACACAAGAGGAACACAGGGTAGGAGGTAATGAAGAACACTTGCAAGGAAAATATGCCAATTTCACAAGATTTTTCTATGACAAAAAATTTGCCTAACACCTTGAAGATGTTTCAAATGTCCCAAAAACACCTCGAAACTCATTAATTTCTCTATGAGAGCTTGGCAAGGTAACTGAGCCCTAAAAGACCCTTATAAGCCTATGTAAGGGATGGTTCTATGAAGCAATTCTTGATAGGTTGCAAGTTGATAAAGCTATACTTGATGGTCAAGTTAGGCTAGGTCAAGGGATCTTTTGATGAGAAGAGAATCCTATAGACCTTCATAGGTGTCAGGAGAACTCTAGGGTCTTGGTTAAGGAATAGATATATAGACTAGCTAGTCTATCCTAACCTCCCCATCAATAAGTTTTTTTTGTAAACACGCTTAAGCCAATTCAATTGGTAGTGTTGTATGTAATAGGTTTAAGGGCTGACCTAGTATTTTATTGTGTATGCACACATAAATATGAGATGCAACCATTGTAAATGATATGCAATTTACAAGAGAGTTGTTTTAAGTACAGAAGAAGTGTGCAAAGAGACTTTAAGATGTATTAGGACTTTATAAGAGGTCAAAGCATCAGTGCATCAAAGGAACTGATCTAACAAGTAATGTCACAGTGATAGTTCATCAAGCATATATAGTGTATATCTGAGATTTGAAGGTTGTAGCCTTCACCACTTAAGCAGTGAGCTCTATGATAGTGCATCCACTCCCCTAACAAGGACTATTGTAAAAGACTCCTAACAAGGTCTGACCCTTAACTAGGTCTACTATAATAAATATTTTGTAAAGAAACTCTAAATAGGGTTAAGGATCTTCTAGCAAGGATCATAATACACTAGTACAAAATATTAGTGGGTGTCAATTCCCACTGTGGTTTTTACCAATTTGGGTTTTCCCATAACCATATTGGTGTCATGTGTTGATTTCATATTTCATGTTTATGTGGATGTTCATTTCAAGACTTAAACATTTAAGTTCAATTTACGATTAAAGTAAAAAGATAAAATATAGTGAACACTGATTCAACCCCCCCCTCTCAGTGTTCACATTCCTAAAAATTGGTACCAGAGCTCTGGTCCTCAGCAAAGAAGTTTAAACACTTGAGGAGATCATCGAAAAAGTAGAAATGAAACATCTAAAAAGAAATCTTGAAGTCGCTCTTGAAGACCTAGATGAATCTGAAAGAGAAATTGAAGAACTAAAATAAAAGGTCAGTGATGCTCAATTAGCTATCAAAAAGCTAAGAAGGAATCTGAGAGAATGTTCCACCAGTGATTTGGGGATAATGGTCAAGAAGTTGAATGAAGAAAATGCATCCTTAAAAGAACAGCTTGTGGAATTTGATGATAAACTGATTAACAATCAGGAAGTCTATAATGAACAAGTCAAAGATAATCTTCAACTCAATGAAGAATTAAGACAAGTAAACATGGAAATCTTGGAGCTAAGGAATAGAAAAGAAAGCTTGGAGTATGAATTGAAGGAAGCAAAGAATCACATTGACAAATTATAAACAAGTTCTGATCTGAGAGAACCTTAGTTATATGCAAGAAGAGCTAAAGGACATACTAGCTACATCAGATACAATAAAGTACAAAATCATATTGACAACATGCAAGCAAGAATGAATGCACTAGAAGACTCTACTAATACTAAGAAGACTACAGATCAAACAAAATATAATGGTGAACCACCCAAGAATGAGCACAAGAAAGTAAACCACACTTGTTATGCATGTAACAAGCATGGACACATAGAAAGGAACTATATAGAGGTAAAACCTTTTAATGGTTATAGTTATTCATGCAATAAATTTGGTCATCGAGATATGAATTGCAAGAACAGTAAAAAGAATAGGACTCAACATGATCAAAGAAATCAGAATCAGTCAAATGAAAGAAGTTCTCAGAATGTTACATGTCAGATATGTAACTATAATGGTCACTCTTCTAGACAATATAAAATGGTGACCCATGTCAATACGTAGAGGAATATAAGGCCTCTAGTCATTTTTTAGTCTTGTAACAAGATTGGACACATCTCAAAGTTTTGTAGATCAAGGACGCAAGGTTAGGAAAGCCCTAAAAAGATCAAAGAACTAGTCTTGGATCCTAAAGGAGAAGTCAAGTTTGTGAAATCCTTAGAAAATGTGAGCTTGATTTGGTCATAAGAAAAGAAGGATAAGGTTGATGAGTATGTATTGGATGCATCCATAGTGGATGCACCCTCTACATCTAGATGAATAGCCCTCAGGGTCATAGGAGGAGCTAATTTATCTATATACCCTTGTGTGGCTGGTATAATCACTCTCTAAGTATGCACCTTTGGACTTAAGCTTTTGGATAATAGAGCAACCTTCATGCAAGAGTGCACATGTTGATTTTTCACACAACAAAAGTTGGAAATTTCTAAGTGACAAACTGGTTTACGCAACAAGCATTAATAGCTGAAATTCTACTTTAAAGGACACAAAAGTTAGAAGATCTCTCATTGCATTTGAATTAAGAGTGATTAAAGAGAAAATAAGTCTTAGCATCTGATTGATAAGGATTTCTATTTGATTCATCAAGTGATTTTTTGTGAATTTGATTAGTTGTGGAAACCCTAGTTTTTCACACCAATTCAGAATCTCTTTGAAACCTTTGAGAAAGCATTATACAAGTAACTGATGGCTACTCCTATAGTATTTGATGTTACATAGAAGAAAAGATATGTTTTTAAGAGACATACATTTAAATCTACACTAGATGATTTAGAACGCATATTTTCCCACATGCCTATGTGTGTTATGCATGTTGAGGACATTAGGACATACATCTACTATAAGAAAGAACTAGTAGGATTGGACAGATTAAGGATGCACATAGAAACTATGTTAAAACTAGACAAAACTTTCTTGGATGAGTAGGCATGATGGGAGAATCATCTTATAATTGAATATGCTATGGCATATGAGTTTTATGAATCAAAATGGATCAAGATTCTACTGAGTAGAATTCATGATGACCTATTTTGGATAGGTGAAGTTCTAGTCAGAATAACTAGTGACCTAATTCATGAGATGAGAGGTCTCTCAAAGATAGGTGGCATCCTTCTAGTGGGAAAAGATGTGAGAAAGATTGTTGAAAAAACTTACAAATCAACGAGTGATAGGTGCGGTATGACCATAGAGCCTATAGAGAAAAATGACATCAAATTGATGTTTATGATACTTGGATATAGGTTTCAACACACCAAAAGGGTGAACAGTGTGTTTTTGGTCACAATTTTTACAACCATAAGAATTTTTAATGAAAATGTAGAGTTCAACCTGTGTCAAATCTTGCGCACACATATAATTTATAAAATTAAGGCAATCAAGCATGATAAGACCAAAATATTTAGATTTAGGTCTTTGATCATCTATATGTACTTTCACACTATTGGAAAAGTATCACATTTGTATCTAGACAAATCCATTCCCACAATGCCTTAGATATCTCTCAAGGCATGTACTAAGAGAACCTTGAAGGATTACATGATATTGGAGCTAAAAACATTTAGGGCTAAGATGTAGATGAGGTATAGGATACCAAAAAAATAGTGGAAAAATACAAGGACACTATTTGCTTCATGGTTGAAAGAGACACAACATGCATGGAGGTAGTTGAACCAAGAACAATGTGGATTCATCCACTAGGATATGAAGTGGAAGAGCCTATTCTAGAGGCTTATGCTCAAGTTTTGTTAGCAGCACCTAAAGACCCCAATGAGCCAAGATGGGGAACCTGTGAGAAAAAGACAAGAGAGATATATGCTAAACTAAACAATGCAACAATAAAGAGGAAAGTTTCCAAGGTCACCTCTGAGATCTTAAGAATTCATGGAGTGTCTCAAGAAGACATATACAAAGATAGGGAATAAAAGATTTCTTTGGAATTAGAGATTGCAAATATAGCCAAGGTAGAATCAGATGATCCTAAGCTAAATAAGGTAAAGATTGAAAAATTTGATGAATAGAAGGGTAAAACTGAAGATACTCCTTTTGCGCCCAAAGAAACTATTGACCTTACTACTCCTCCTAAGTATAAGGTAATGTCAAGGAGGAAGAAAGAGGTTTTCACAAGTCATCCATCCTCAAGGGTAACAAGGAATAGAAGAAACACTCAAGCACCTCCTAAAGCAAGTTTCAAATGCAGTCTCAGTGTGCTAAGTGAAAGAATCATCAATGAAAGCATAATTGATCAAGTAGGGAAGTTTTATGAAAAATATAGTGACATAGATAAATCTGAGATACATGGAATGATAGTAAAATACATGCTGAAGTTCAAGAAAATAGTCTTGGAACTTAAGACTATAATCCATGACAATGTATGGAACATCCTAGAATTCCAAAAGAGACAAGCCATTGAAGAGGATTTAAGGATAAGGGAATATATTTTAGATGACACTGTTCTAGTATGTTATCTTGAAGATAAATCTCTATTGTTAGATCCGGTGAAGCCACATCTCAGAACAAAGTCTAGGACTTTGCATGTAATGGACAAAAACTATGAACTAGTGGGTAAGGAAACAGAGAAATCCTTTGAGAAAGTATTCATGACAAAACACATGTATCAAGCTACTACACCCACAACACAAGTACCCCTGAATGAATTCAAGGTGGCAAAGCCCACTAATGCATTAGTGATAGGTCCTGATGAAGGGTGCTCCCCTTAATACCACAAACACATAACAGACATAGAGAAACAACAACAATAATATGCAAGAACAAAAAATTGGCTTCTTATTATCTCCAAAAATGTGGAATTACAAATTTTCAGAATTACAACATGCAAAGCCACATGGGCATTCCCTTACAATATTCTGTAGGACAAAGCCTTGAACTATTACCCAGATCTACTACCCAGAACTATTCTAAACTACCTAAGACAATAATATAGCCTTCCTTATATAGGCAATTTTTTTCCACCACCTGGGAAGGTTCCAGAATTTTAGCCAATAAGGCCGACCAAACTTAGAATTATTTTATTTTACATTTTATTACATCATAGTCGGCTCAAGATAACCTTTGAAACCTGAACAAAAATTTTGAAGAAAATTATTTTCTACCATTTCAGGTGGCCCAACATCCGAAGACCATAAGTCATCACCAGTTGACCCAATCAGCTATTATAACCCCATTTTGGAAATGCCACGAAGCGCTCTACAGGCTTGACCAACGCAAGCACTCGTCACCCAAATTTTTGACCTCATCCGAGGCCTCTAAAGCCTTCAAAACTGAGTTCAAAGTTTCTGTACCCTGCTGCCAATACTGAAAATCTTCAATATCTTCCAATATACACTTGATCTGGCAATGAAACTTTACTGGCAGACTTATATGACTAAAATGAACCTCCAAGAAAGAAATCAGATCATTCTGAGCACATATGAAAATGACCAAAAATAGTAACTTTCCATAAATAGCAGCTCTGCACAAAATAGCCCTTATTGAAAAATAAAAATAGAAATATTTTTGGGTGATGCAAGATTGCTCTTACACCTAGGATGCTCCTGCATCAGGTCCTCAGGATTCAATCCCTACAGTGGAAACAAAAATAGAGGTAGATAAGATTGTGCCCGTGATAGAGTCACTAAAAGATAGCACCATTATCATTGATAATGTAGAAATATCCATGGCAGCCATAGATACTGACTTGGACAAGTTTGAAGAAGCTTTTGTGAGCACATAAGAAGCTGAAATTTTAAGAAGTAACACACCTCCCACCCATCAAGAAGAAATATTAGTTGAAGATATAACAAAAGAAAAGGAAGAAGGAAGAAAAGAAATAGAAAAGGAAGATGAAAAAAAAGAAGAAGAAGAAAAGAAAGAAATGGATATAGAAAAAGAAGTGATCAAGGTAAAACAAGAAGTAATGGATAGCACTCCCTCAGTACCATTTTTGTCAAGTTTGACACCTGAGACAACTAGTTTGGATTCATGGGGAGAAGAAAACCTGATTAAGTTCAATGTCCTAGCTATGGAGAAGGCCAAGGAAAAACAAGTGATGAGGAATCCTCTTGTTGTAGAGTTAGTGAACATTCTAAATAGTTTTTTACTAGAAGACAAGAAAGTGTCCAAGGTACACTCTCTTGATGATGTAAGTTCAATAATCTCATAGTTCAAGGGAAACTTCTCTAGTCTGGAAGAATATGCATCCTTAGTTGTAGAAGAGAATTATATGAAGAAAAGGCTTAATGAATTGGTTAGAAACTATGCACTTGACCTGAGCTGACTAAAGGTTGGTCAAGCATCCCTGAAGGAGTTTGTAGCAAAGGGAAGAAAGATCATTTCTAAATGTATGAACCAAGAAAAGATGATTAGTGGTCTGTACAAAAAGGTACAAGAGGGACAAGCCATGATGGAAAGCATCAAGAAATATGTGGAAGATCCATCTATTAATATAAAAATGTGCAACAATGTCTACCAAGACCAGTTAGACAAGATTGAGAAGGCAGAAAAAGAGATGACCAAGATAAGGGATAGGTAGACTCAGCTAAGAAATGCTCTTGCGCCCTCACTAGACATACTAAATCAGAATATCAAGGAGATTGATGCCATCATGGTGACATATGATCAAGGTCCTAGAACTGATCTGAAAAAGAAAGAGAAGCTCTAGTATACTTTATGTGCCCATTTACATATTGTAAACTCACTGATCACATTTTGGAAGAAGGAGATCCAGAACTTGTTGATTGCATATTCGGATGTACTATTAGAGTAAGTTTTTGAAGATTCAGTTTTGACACACCTTTTTCATTAATGTCAAAGGGGGAGCATGTATATAATATGGATTATAGATATGTATAGGGAGTTGTAAGATAGAAGTTTGTCTATCAGACAAAAATTTTTTGTATCAAGAGATAGTTAGCAACTTGGCCATATTCCTTTGTTGCCATCAATTACAAAGGGGGAGATTGTTGGAAAGTTTGATATACTAATGTATATGAATTAATATAGTTTTTTCATTATGGTAACAAAGTCATATAGAATTTTGGAGTTAGTGCACTTAATGAGAATATAAAAAATCAGCTAAGTGTTGAAGACTGAACAATGTACAGAGTTCTTGAAGCTCAGAGCATCAAAACATGTGTGTACAACCAAGTTATGGTGTGTTCCCTAGAAGTTAAGTTGGTTAGACTACATTCATGCTTATTCTATGAGTGCATGACCATATATGCAAGTATGAGGAAGATTCAGAAAGTTGAAGTTACACAGCCAGTGTGTGCCAGTAAAGAACAAAGTAAGCATCCGACTGTTATCATTTTGAGTTGCGGTTATATTCTAATGATTTAAAGGATATGTCCCTATTTTATTTAGGTTTTCAAGATGTATATAATAATTTTTTTAAACATGCTTAAGCCAATTCAATTGGAAGCATTGTATGTAATAGATCTAAGAGATGAGCTAGTAGTTTATTATGTATGCGCATATAAATATGAGATGCACCCATTGTAAATGATATTGAATTTGTAAGAGAGTTATGTTAAGTAGAGTAGAAGTGTACAAAGAGACTTTACGATGTATTAGAGCTTTGCAAGAGGTCAAAGCATTAGTGCATCAAAGTAACTGATCTAACAAGTAGTGTCACAGTGACAGTTCATCCAGCAGATATAGTGTGTATCTAAGATTTGAAGGTTGTAGCCTTCATCACTTGAGTAGTGAGCTCTAGGATAGTGAGTCCAATCCCCTAACAAAGACTATTCTAAAAGACTCCTAAGAAGGCCCAACCCTTCACCAGGTCTACTTTACTAAATATATTGTAAATAAATTCCTAACAGGGTTAAGGATCTTCTAGCAAGAATCATAATACACTAGTACAAAATATTAGTGGGTGTCAATTCCCACTAGGGTTTTTAGCTATTTGGGTTTCCCTATAACCATATTGGTGTCATGTGTTGATTTCATGTTTCATAATTATGTGGATGTTCATTTCAGTACTTAAACATTTAACTTTAGTTTAAGATTAAATACAGTGAACACTGATTCACACCCCCCCCCCCTCTCAGTGTTCCCATTCCTAACAAGGATATCTCAAATCAATTGCATTATATCTTCAAATCCAATCTTGAATAAACATGGATGGATAAATTTTCAACAAGAGGGCTCCAAAGAGATTCAATCATTTAATGGCTATCAATGGATTGGATCTTGAATGCTTGAATGCTTGAGCATGAATGAATTATTGAATGCTTTCCTTCTCCTTTCTTTCCTGATCACTTGATTGCACTTAATCTTGAATTCAATGGAAGGTGGATGTCACACTTGATTCATGGATGGAAATGAGAGAGGAAGGCTTCCTTTTATACTAGTGTAGGGCACAAAATTCTAGAGAGGTCAACATAGGAGAATTAAATTCCCATTTAAACCTTAACCCCTAGAAATAGACATAGATTAAATATAATTTAAGATTTTACCATTCTAAAATCTGAAACAACCGACCTGGAAGAGGGAAATAAAACTTCGAAAAGCTCAACATCCTGAAACCTCCAAAACTTAAAATTTGGAGCCAGGGTGAGGGTCTAGGTTGACTCTGACCTAGGTCAAGGTCAAGGTCAACCTTGATCTAGGTTAGGGTCAAGGTTAGCCTTGACCTAGAAGGTTGACCTTGACCCTAAGGTCAAAGATCTCAGATCCTTAGGATAGGTTGTCAGAAAAAGGCTAGAAAAAGGTGGGGAGAGAAGCAGAATAGGGGGAAAAATGAAGATCCTATCAAAGACCCACTCAAGGTTCTTGGCATGACCCCAGAGCACTTACTCATAGGGCTAAACTAGTCCTAAATGGAAGTGCTTCCATTTTTTGATGATACATTTAGGCCCCACTTTAGCAAGAGTATGGACTCGATGGAAACTCTTGATAAAGGAGATAATAATGAAAAGATAATCTTATTGAAATCAAAGGGACAAAGAAATACTCAAGCCTCCAGGGACTTAAGTCTTCATCAACTCCAAGATTATAATAAGAGAGACATCTCTACAAAAGAGAGAGATGAGGGTGTGATTATCTCACCCAATGAGAACTTATGTCCCATTGTGAATCACATAAGGAAACAACGCAACTGGATAGATAGAATTGAACTATAAAAGTAAATTCAATAGAAAAAGAGATTCGGTCTTAAGGAAAACTCCAACCTTAAGGGATCAAAATTTTGAAACTAGAGGGATCAAGAGATCCTATAAGATAAAAATCCATGCTTTAAGGATTAGTCACTAATCCTTAAAGGGAGAGAAGTACTTTGAAAAATATATGTATTGAAACTATGTGTGTGTGTAATAGGTGAGTAGAGCATATGCCCCCATGTTAAAGTCATTTCTAACACTTTAACAGGAGCAATGGATTGAATAGAAACATATGCAACTCCATTGATTGAATTTCCACTATGAGATGCCCCCAAATGAAGACAAATAAAGAGAAATACCACATGAACATACCGAGAACACAAAAGGGATCTACCTACAGTGGGTTAGTATGATCATAAGATAATATGTATATGATATTATTTCAAATGAATTGACATCATTTCCCCAAGAAAGTAGAAATAGAATCACAATGAAGGAAAGAACATATAAGAGTTACAAGTTGAGTCTTTTCAGACCATGATATGGAGACCAAAAAGACTCAGTTCTACCAAGTCACAAATCCAAGAAGAGTACAAAAGGAAACATTTATGAACAATAGCACAAGTACAACATAACATGAAACAACATATAGAAGAATAGAGATACATATAGAGGAGATGTACAATAGATTCAATTCTTTTATCACCTTGCACCAATAGAGTAAAAAGGGTGGTTTAAAAGAATCTAACAAACATTTAGCAAACACATCATGGGAGAAACATAGCACAACATGGAAACACACAAAAATCTACCATTATGGACAAGTCAATCAAGCATGTTTCCTATGTTAGGAATGGGAACACTGAGAGGGGGGGTGAATCAATGTTCACTATATTTTAATCTTTTTACTTTACTCTCAAAAATTAGCTTGATTTCTTAAGTACTGAAATAAAAATCAATGTAAACAAGATAAACAATCACAACACATAAAACCAATATGATTATGGGGAAACCCAAATAGGTAAAAACCCTGGTGGGAATTGACACCCACTAAGAATTGCACTAGTGTCTTATGATCCTTATTAGAAGATCTAAAACCCTGTTAGGACTTGTTCTTTACAATGTTTTTAGTACAGTGACCTGATCAAAGGTTAGACCATGTTAGGAGTCTTCTAAAATCACCCTATTAGGGGTGGGGAGACACTATCCTAGATCTCACTTCTCAAGTGGTGAAGGCTACAACCTTTTGATATTAGATACACACTATATCTATTGGATGAACTAGTGTTGTGACACTGCTTGTCTGATCAGTTCCTTTTCTATGTTGATGGTTTAGCCCCTTGTAAAGCTCTAACTCATTCTATATTCACTTCACATGTCTCTTCTCTTCTTATCTTATCTCTATAACCCCTTTTCTCCTTTATTACAAAGGCACATCTTATATTTATATGCGCTAACAAAATAAATAACTAGGTCGGCCTATAACTGATTACATACAACACTTCCAAGTGAATTGGGTCAAGCATGTTTACAAAAAATATGTTTTCATGTCTACAACCTAATTACAATAGGTGCATATCATTTACAAAATATTATTATAACCACTAATCAAATTTCTAGCAGTTAGTTGCATACTCTGTTATGTTCTATCATTCACTATCTATACCACTTCAATTATCTGTATCTTCGTCATAATCTCTCATCTGACCATGCACTCTTAGACTTAGCATGAATACATTCTTACCATCTTAACTTCAAGGGTGCATACCATAACTCAGTCAAACACATGTGGGCTGATGGTCTGATCTTCTGCTACTTTGCTAATTGTCGAGTCTTCTATACTTAGCCATATTTTAACCTTATGATAATGTGCACTAACTCCAAAACCCTATATTTGTTGGAAAGTTGACTATATTATTATATATGACTAGATATAGCATTTCCATAATGAAAACACTATATTGAGTCATATATAATAGTATAGTCAACTTTCCAAAAATCTCCCCCTTTGTCATTAATGGAAACAAAGGAATATGGAAAAGTTACCAACTGTACCCTTATACAAAATTCTTTAGTATATACTCTAATTTATTTCTCTATTATACTCTGTACTATACTTCTTCTTTATAACACATATAATATTGCATAATCTACTCCATAATTTACATACAATACTCCCCCTTTCACATTAATGACAAACGTGCTCAAAAAACTGTATCTACAAGTACTTACAATGAAAGTACATCCAAATAAGCAATCCACAAGTTCTGGATCTCTTGTTTCCAAAATGCTATTAGTGCATTGATAGTCTATAGATGGGTGCATAAGGCATATTACAGCTTCTCCATATTTCCCAATTTTGTACTCAGACCTTGACCATATTTCACCATAGTGGCATCAATCTCCTTGATGTTCTAATTAAGTACATCTACATAGGGTGCAAGAGAATTCTTGAGGTGTGTTTTCTTTTCCCTTATCTTAGAGATCTCCTTCTTAGCCTTTTCTATTTTTTCTATCTACCCCTAGGACACATTGTTACACATGTTCAAATTGGTGGAGGGATCTTCCACTAATTGTTTTACATTATCTATCATTGCTTTTTCCTCCTAGATTTTCTTATAGTGATCATCTGTCAGCTTATCCTGGATCATACAATTAGCTATGATCCTCCTTCCCTTAGCTATGAACTCCTTCAAGGATTCTTGACCTATTTTCACTGAACTGAGGTCAAGTGTAAAGTTTCCAACTAGTTCACCCAATCTCTTCTTAATATATTTCTCTTATGCAACTTGAGATGTAGATTCTTCCAAGCTAAAAAGGTTTTCTTTGAAGTTTGTGAATATAGTATTGACATCATCAACTAAATGAACCTTAGAAACTTTCATGTCTAAGGGTAGAAATTTGTTTAGAATGTTGACTGATTCAATGAAAATAGGGTTCCTCATCACTTGCTTCTCTTTTTCTTTCTCCATAGCTAGGACACTAATCTTCATCAAGTTTTCTTTTCCCCAAGAGTCCAAGCTTGTGGTGTCTGGTGTCAAACTTGATGGCAATGATGTTGAGGGTAAGGGTGTGATAGGAGTGATGTCCATCACTTCTTTCTTTATTTTGATTGGTATTTCAACAAATGGCTCATGTGTTGGGTCACTTCCTTTCACCTCTTCTTCTCCTTTCTCCTCTTATATCTTTTCCTTTTCTTTTCCTATCTCTTTTTTTGTCTCCTTTTCTTCTTCTTCACCTATTAGAACCTCTATTAATACCTCTTCTTGTAGCTTAGGTAAGTTGTCAACACATAGAATTTCAACCACCTATGTGCTCACAAAAGCTTCCTCAAATTTATCCAAGTCTTTGTCCATGGCCGCCATTACTATCTCTACATTATCAAAGATGATTATGTCATCTTTTTATGTCTCATTCATGGGCGCAAACTTCATTACCTCTATAGGTGTTACCACTAGAGGCATTGAATCCTAAGGACTTGTTACTAGTACATTAGTGGTCTTTGA
The DNA here is from genome assembly GCA_027943335.1 of Chamaecyparis obtusa. Classification (NCBI taxonomy): domain Eukaryota; kingdom Viridiplantae; phylum Streptophyta; class Pinopsida; order Cupressales; family Cupressaceae; genus Chamaecyparis; species Chamaecyparis obtusa. The sequence goes on along the minus strand of BSBK01004972.1, from coordinate 47,321 downwards.
CTCCTTCTCTTCCTTAGAGGGCACTTGCATTATGGGTACAGTAGATGGGTACATGTCCCTATCCAGAAAAACTTTCTCAAAATATTTATCTATCTCTTTAGCTACCAACTCATAGTTTTTATCCATTAAGTGCAGAGTTCTTGACTTAGTTCTTAGGTGCAGCTTTACCAGATCTAACAATAATATTTTCTCTTCTAGAAAACATACAAGGAGGCTTTCATATAGAATCTTTTCTCTTATTATTAGATCCTCCTCAATAGCCTGTCTTTTCAAGAATTCCAAGATGTTCCTCACATTGTCTAGAATTACTATCTTCAGTTCTAAGACTGTCTTCTTGAACTTGAGCATGTTTTTGATTATCATTCGATGGATTTATGATTTGTTGATCTCACTATCTTTCTCATATAATTTTCCTATCTTATCTATTATGACTTCATCAACAATCCTTTTGTTCAATACTTGAAGACTAGGTCTAAAACCTATCTCAAGAGGTGCTTGAGCATTCTTCCTCAAACTTCTAGTAGTCCTGGAGGATGAATGACTGGTGATGATTTCATCCTTCCTCTTAGGCATTCTTTTGTATTCTGGAGGTGATGTGGTATCTATATCAATTATCTCTTGGGGTGATGGAGGGATATCTTCATATTTACTCTCCTTTTCCTTTATTTTATTAGTCTTCTCAATCTTGATTTTCTTCATTTTAGGATCATCTTTCTTAGCTTCCACTATGGATGCACTCTCAATATAAAATTCTATCTTTTGTTCTCTTGATTTTTCTAGGTCTTTCTATGTTACACCATGAATTTTGAGTATCTCATATGTAATGTTAGAGGCTTTCCTCTTAGTTGTTGTGCTATTCAGAACTACATGAACTTCCCTTGTATTTTCTCCATAAGTTCCCCATCTAGGTTCATTAGGATCCTAAGGTGCTGATAGTAATACTTGTGCATATGCTTCCAAGATTAGTTCTTCTACCTCATAACCAAGTGGATGGATCCACTTTGTTCTAGGCTCAACTTCTTCCATACATTTTATGTTAGTTTCTACCATAAAATAAATTATGTCTTTGTATTTCACAAAAATACTCTCTAGTATCTTGTACCTCATCTGCATTTTGATTCTAAATTTTTTCAATTATAGTTCCATGTAATCCTTCAATGTGCTCTTAGTAGATGCCTTAAGACATATTTGGGGCATTTTAGGCATACTTTTGTCTAAGTACAAATTTGAGACCTTTCCAAGTATATGGAAGTACATGTAAATGATTAGAGACCCAAACCTGAATATTTTGGTCTTATCATGCTTGATGGCTCTAATGTTATGAATCAATTTTTCATGAAAGATCTCACACAAATTGAACTCTCCATTTTCTCTAACAATTCTAATTCTTGCAAGAATAGTGGCTACAAACACACTATTCACCTTGTTGGTGTGCTAAAACCTATAACCTAGTATCATAGACATCAATTTGATGTCTTTCTCTTCAATAGGCTCAATTGTCATACCACACCTATCACTGCTAGACTTACATGCTTGTTCAACTAATTTCCTTACATCCTTTCCAATAGGAAGAATGATGCCTATCCCAGAGAGGCCTTTCATTTCATGAATGAGATCTCCTATGATTCTTATTGGGACTTCACCTATCCAAAATAGGTCATCATGGATTATGCTTAACAAGATCTTGATCCACTCGAATTCATAAAACTCATATGTTGTAGCATACTCAATAATGGGATGGTCTTACAAATGTGAAAACTCATCTAGGAATGTTTTTTTCTAGTTTCATCATGGACTCAAGGTGCAACCTTATCCTATCAAGTCCAACTGGTTCATTCTTACAATAAATGTATGCACGAATGTCTTCAACATGCATTATGCCCATAGGGGTTCTTGAAAATGCACCTTCTAGATCATCTAGGGTTGACTTAAAAGGGTGGATCTTGAACGCATATCTATTTCTATCTGTGACATCAAATAGAATAGGTGTATCCATGATGTACTAGTTTAATTCTCAAAATAGGATTCCAATGACTTTTGAATCCTTGCATTGGACTAGGGCTTCATAGCTGATCAATCACACTTCTTCACTATTAAATCAAGCTCCAACTCTTTACAATTCAACTACTAGGGCTCTTTAAGTTTCCAATCTCTCAAAATTGAATGCAATGAGTGATTTTTAAGTTTCCATAGATTATAAAGTGAAATTTATGCCATTAATGCTTGCCATGTAAACTAGAAATCGACTGAGAATTTCCAAATTTTATCCTAGAATCGATCAAGCAGTGCGCTCTTGCACATAGCATCAAATAATCTTCAAAATGTTAAATACAAAGGCACATACTCTAAGGGTGAGTATACTAGCCGCGCAGGGGTCTAGAGATAAATTAGATCCCCCTATGACCCTAAGGGTCATTCATCTAGATGTAGAAGGTGTGTCCATTAGAGATGCATCCAATACATACTCATCAACCTTATCCTTCTTTTCCTCTATCCAAATCAAGGTTGCATCTTCTAAATATTTCACAAACTTGACTTCTCCTTCAGTATCCACTATTGATTCTTATGGCCTTTTAGGGATTTCCTAACTTTGGGATGTGTCCAGCCTTGTTACAAGAGTGACAAATAACTGGAGGCCTTAAATTCCTCGATGCAATGATATGGGTTATCATTTTACATTGTCTAGCTGAGTGACCATTATAATTACACATCTGACATGTAATACTCTAAGAACTTCTTGCATTTGGTTGATTCTAATTTCTTTGATTATGTTGAGTCTTGTTCTTCTAACTTGTTCTACAATTCATAGCTTTATGACCAAATTTATTGCATAAATAACAATAGCCAATGAAAGGTCTTACCTCTTTACAATCCCTTACAATATGTCCATGCTTCTTATAGGCATAAAAAGTTTGGTCTGATGGCTTGCACTCATCCTTAGATCATTATGTTGGCACCTAAAAATTTTTCATGGTTATATCCATTTTCCTCTAGTCTCTGCAGTTGTTTTTCCTTATTTCTAGCTAAACCCTAGGCTAAAATTCAAAAAATCTAGCCGTTTCCATGAAAAAACCCTAAGTATACCCCAACCTTGTTCTAATTTCATGTTACTTTTTGTGCCACTTAAAATTTCATAAAGGCATCTATGTTAAATTTTTATCCCCTGCCAGCCTTTATTTTTCCTAAGTTTTCATGCACCTAGTGAAATATTTTCCTAGGTCCGTCGGCTTTGATTTTTCCTAAGTCCCAAAATTAATTTTTCCTAAGTGTCAGCCTTTTTTTTGTGTGGTTGTCACTTGTTTGCAAGACTACAGGCTGTCAAAAGGTTCTGACATGTGATTATGTGACTTCACAACACTTGTCCCTATGGGCCCTATTATCTTTCCCTACTGGCAGTTAAAGAGTCTTCAAAATCTACAGTTGTCACCATTTCACTAACAAGAGATGTGTGGGCTTTAACATCACACCTTAATGACAACCGTTGATGCATTCTTTGAAAGATTTTTGGGTGGGCCTCCCTACCTACAGATGCTGACATGTCATGATCTTATTGGTCATCTGGGTTGTGATGTGGCATGTTGTCAGTGTGACTGTACGTAGTTAGGGGTTTGGGCCTATTGTCAGAAAAGTGTTGAATGGCGGCTTCTCATTGGTCCACAATATAATATGGTGGCAGTTGTCAGTGGGACTTAGTTTCCAAGTTTTTCAAAGGGTCCTAACATTTTCATAAATCAATGATAGGCATATGATCTTAAGGGATGTGTCAGAGGTTTAAGATCATACAAAAATGATCGATTCTACCTTTTTCAAAGGGGATAAAGTGCAATGGGTCCACATGCTAGGTCTGCTGATTTGTCATTATCTGATTGGTCCATGTTGTGTGACTTGACATGTTGTTAGTGGGACTAGTGTTGTGTGTCTTTGTGCATATTAAAGTAGAACATGATCATACAGTTGTCATTTTACTGATGAGGCAAGATGCATGATGTTTAAGGCTAGAGGTATAACGATAGCCGTTGATCTTATTTCTTAGCAGGTGGGTCATGTCAGAGGTGACTAGGCATAGGTAGTAAATGGTATGATGACATGTGGTAGTTTTTAGGTGGGCCCAGGGGTATTAAGTGCTTAGCCAAGAAGTGGGACCATCTAGTGATTCATTTCTAGTGTGGTGTGTTATGTTCTGATTGGCCAAGATAGAAGGAAGTGAAGACACGTTAGTGGGCCCAGAAGATTAAAAGGATGCTGAGATGGAGGATCTAATGGTTGGCATACCATCACATAGAATATTTTGAGGCCATGTGAACTTATGCTAGCCATTCATTTAGAACCCTATAAAGTGTGGGTCTAGTATGCTATGTGGTGCCAGTTTAGCACTGACATGCTCTGTTTTGGTTGGTTCAAAGGTTTAGTGATGTGGAAAGTGATTTTTAAAGGGTTCTGTCGACTGTTCAAGGAATTATGTGGCTCCCTGATCTACTAGGAAGAGATATAATCGATGACCACATTTTAAAATTTGCTGACTGACCGTTGCCATCAGGAATTTAAATTTTAAATAGTTTCTCAGTGACAAAAGGATTAGAAATTGAATGTTTTAGTGGCACGATTTGATGAAGTTGTTGTGTCAACTATTGCAGGATGATCCAGAGGGTTTGATGGTTGTCTATAGATGTCTGTACCATCAAGAAATGAACACAAGTGTTTCTTGAGTCATGTTGTAGGTGTACAAATAGACTAATAAGCATGATGTTTGTGTGATCTTAAGTATAAATTAGGAGATTTTCATTGATGAAGATCAATTTTGGATCTGTTTGTCTAGGTTGCTTGGTTTTCTCCCCTAGAATTAATTGTTGATTGATATTGGTTGGTTTAGTGGGTGAAACCATAACCTTAGCTATCTAAAGCTTGTTGCATCCTGAATTCTTTGAGGGTTCCAAGATAGCTAGTGGTATAAAGGGTAAGAGTTGATATTTTGTGAGCGTTCCAAAACTTTTGAGGCTCAGAGATTTTTGGTATTTTAGGCTTTTGGTCCCTGGCTCTAGTTTTTCAGTAATCCAAGGGATTATATTCTCTGGTTCCATTTTCTTGATGGTTGAATGCAAAGAATGTAGGTTTTATAGCAGATTCTCATTTTGAGTCTTTGAGTGAAGAGTTTTCCTTGTATGTATTGATACACTTTCATGAAATACAATAAAATTTCTATCTTATTTCTATTATTGTCTCTTGGGTTTGTGTTCCATTCTTGTATGTTTCACTTGTAAGGCATTTTAGACATATTGGTTGTACGGAAGCTATCTAATTGTTGCATGAGTTTCTTTCAAGGAAAGGATTAAATGCTCATGTGCAATTTTAGGGAATGAACACATCTATTGAGATCTCGATGATAACAATCTAGGATTGAGGGGATAGTTTGTAAGGCATTATATCCAAATTGTATGTGGTTTGTAAGGCATATCACTATATTTCCTAGAAATCCCCCAATTGATTTATGTTAGACTCTTTGCCCAATGGATTAGGCACTAATCTGATCTCTGTCATTCAAACACCTTTCAATAATCAAACACAAAATTCATCATTACCAATACAATTTCATTTCATTTCATGTTCATGTACCTAAAATAGGACTATCCCTGATGTTTTATAGGCCATAGTTGCTGATTCCTTGAAGAGCAAATCAAAGGTTAGCCTTCCTTGAGTTTTACTCATAAAAAGAAGGACTCATCACCCTTATGCCATTATTCATGTTATCATACTAGGGGTCTCATTAGTCACATTCTACAATAGGTTGTTCTTAGCTATCTTCAGAATTATCTTCCATAAAAGTACCTCTAATAAACCCAATAGCATGACAATGAAGACCTAATCCACCAATCCATATTTTACTTGAAAGATTGTAACCTATTTGTAGGCAATACCCACCTGAGTCCTATGGAGCTCAAAGGAGAAGGAGGATCTTATCCAATCCTCATCAATTAGGCTTTTCTTGTAAACTTGGAAACCTATTTACTAAGAATCAAGCTAATACCCTTACCGTGTGGGCTTTAACATCACACCTTAATGACAACCGTTGATGCATTCTTTGAAAGATTTTTCGGTGGGCCTCCCTGCCTGCAGATGCTGACATGTCATGATCTTATTGGTCATCTGGGTTGTGATGTGGCATGTTGTCAGTGTGACTGTACGTAGTTAGGGGTTTGGGCCTATTGTCAGAAAAGTGTTGAATGGCAGCTTCTCATTGGTCCACAATATAATATGGTGGTAGTTGTCAGTGGGACTTAGTTTCCAAGTTTTTTAGAGGGTCCTAACATTGTCATAAATCAATGATAGGCATATGATCTTAAGGGATGTGTCAGAGGTTTAAGATCATACGAAAATGATCTATTCTACCTTTTTCAAAGGGGATAAAGTGCAATGGGTCCACATGCTAGGTGTGCTGATTTGTCATTATCTGATTGGTCCATGTTGTGTGACTTGACATGTTGTCAGTGGGACTAGTGTTGTGAGTCTTTGGGCATATTAAAGTAGAACATGATCATACAGTTGTCATTTTACTGATTAGGTAAGATGCATGATGTTTAAGGCTAGAGGTATAACGATAGCCGTTGATCTTATTTCTTAGTAGGTGGGTCCTGTCAGAGGTGACTGGGCATAGGTAGTAAATGGTATGATGACATGTGGTAGTTTTTAGGTGGGCCCAGGGGTATTAAGTGCTTAGCCAAGAAGTGGGACCATCTAGTGATTCATTTCTGGTGTGTTATGTTCTGATTGGCCAAGATAGAAGGAAGTGAAGACACGTCAGTGGGCCCAGAAGATTAAAAGGATGCTGAGATGGAGGATCTAATGGTTGGCATACCATCACATAGAATCTTTTGAGGCCATGTGAACTTATGCTAGCCATTCATTTAGAACCCTATAAAGTGTGGGTCTAGTATGCTATGTGGTGTCGGTTTAGCACCGACATGCTCTGTTTTGGTTGGTTCAAAGGTTTAGTGATGTGGAAAGTGATTTTTAAAGGGTTCTGTCGACTGTTCAAGGAATTATGTGGCTCCCTGATCTACTAGGAAGAGATATAATCGACGACCACATTTTAAAATTTGCTGACTGACCATTGCCATCAGGAATTTGAATTTTAAATAGTTTCTCAGTGATAGAAGGATTAGAAATTGAATGTTTTAGTGGCAGGATTTGATGAAGTTGTTGTGTCAACTATTGCAGGATGATCTAGAGGGTTTGATGGTTTTCTATAGATGTTTGTACCATCAAGAAATGAACACAAGTGTTTCTTGAGTCATTTTGTAGGTGTACAAATAGACTAATAAGCATGATGTTTGCATGATCTTAAGTATAAATTAGGAGATTTTCATTGATGAAGATCAATTTTGGATCTGTTTGTCTAGGTTGCTTGGTTTTCTCCCCTAGAATTAATTGTTGATGGATATTGATTAGTTTAGTGGGTGAAACCCTAACCTTAGCTATCTAAATCTTATTGCATCTTGAATTCTTTGAGGGTTCCAAGATAGCTAGTGGTATAAAGGGTAAGAGTTGATATTTTGTGAGCATTCCAAAACTTTTGAGGCTCATAGATTTTTGGTATTTTAGGCTTTTGGTCCCTAGCTCTAGTTTTTCAGTAATCCAAGGGATTATATTCTCTGGTTCCATTTTCTTGATGGTTGAATGCAAAGAATATAGGTTTTATAGCAGATTCTCATTTTGAGTCTTTGAGTGAAGAGTTTTCCTTGTATGTATTGATACACTTTCACGAAATACAATAAAATTTCTATCCTATTTCTATTATTGTCTCTTGGGTTTGTGTTCCATTCTTGTATGTTTCACTTGTAAGGCATTTTAGACATATTGGTTGTAAGGTAGCTATCTAATTGTTGCATGAGTTTCTTTCAAGGAAAGGATTAAATCCTCATGTGCAATTTTAGGGAATGAACACATCTATTGAGATCTTGATGATAACAATCTAGGATTGAGGGGATAGTTTGTAAGGCATTATATCCAAATTGTATGTGGTTTGTAAGGCATATCACTATATTTCCTAGAAATCCCCCAATTGATTTATGTTAGACTCTTTGCCCAATGGATTAGGCACTAATCTGATCTCTATCATTCAAACACCTTTCAATAATCAAACACAAAATTCATCATTACCAATACAATTTCATTTCATTTCATGTTCATGTACCTAAAATAGGACTGTCCCTGATGTTTTATAGGCCATAGTTGCTGATTCCTTGAAGAGGGAATGAAAGGTTAGCCTTCCTTGAGTTTTACTCATAAAAAGAAGGACTCATCACCCTTATGCCATTATTCATGTTATCATACTAGGGGTCTCATTAGTCACATTCTACAATAGGTTTTTCTTAGCTATCTTCAAAATTATCTTCCATAAAAGTACCTCTAATAAACCCAATAGCATGACAATGAAGACCTAATCCACCAATCCATATTTTACTTGAAAGATTGTAACGTATTTGTAGGCAATACCCACATGAGTCCTATGGAGCTCAAAGTAGAAGGAGGATCTTATCCAATCCTCATCAATTAGGCTTTTCTTGTAAGCTTGGAAACCTATTTACTGAGAATCAAGCTAATACCCTTGCCAAGTTTGACCCACAAGAAAAATCCCTAACACATTCAACATTATCTTTAGCCACATTTCTAGTTTCCTTGGCATCTATAGTGTCTTCTGGTGCTTTCATCTTTGGTCCCATGTCATCAATCTAATTTTTTGCTTCATTGAATCAAATACCAATGGTATCTCCTTTAATCTTTTGAGCATATAACTGAGATTCTATTAGATCCTTTCTTGTGTGTAATTTATCAATGTGATTCTTTGCTTCAATCAATTTAGATTCTAACTTTTCTTTGTTGTTTCTTAGCTCAAAGATTTCCATGTTTGCTTGCCTCAATCCTTCATTCAATTTATTTTTTCTTTTGAACCCATTCATCTCCTCAAGTGGTTAAAATTATCTTTAGAGGACCAGAGCTCTGATACCAATTGTTAGGAATGGGAACACTAAGAGGGAGGGAGTGAATAAGTGTTCACTATATTTTAATCTTTTCAGTTTACTCTTGAAACTTAACTTGATTGCTTAAAAACTAAAATAAAAATCAATGTAAACAAGATAAAAATCACAAAACATAACACCAATATGGTTATGGGGAAACCGAAATAGGTAAAAATCCTAGCAGGAATTGACACCCACTAGGAACTACACTAGTGTCTTATGATCCTTGTTTGAAGATCTGCAACCTTGTTAGGAGTTGCTCTTTACAATGCTTTTAGTATAGTGACCTGATCAAAGGTCTGACCCTGTTAGGAGTCTTTTACAATAACCCTATTAGGGGTGGGGACACACTATCCTAGATCTCACTTCTCAAGTGGTGAAAGCTACAACCTTTTGATCTCAGATACACACTATATCTACTAGATGAACGAGTGTTGTGACACTACTGGTCTAATCAAATCCTTTTGTGCATTGATTCTTTAGCCCCTTTTAAAGCTCTAAATCATTCTATCTTCACTTATTTTGTCTCTTCTCTTATTATCTTATATCTATATCCCCTTTCCTCCTTTATTACCAACACACAATTTATATCTATATGCGCTAACAAAATAAATAACTAGGTTGGCCTATAATTTATTACATACAATGCTTCCAAGTGAATTGGCTCAAGCATGTTTACAAACAAATATGTTTACATGTCTACAACCTAATTACTATAGGCACATAGCCTTTACAAAACATTATTATAACCGTTAATCAAATTACTAATAGTCAGCTCCATACTTTGTTTTATATTGGCATTCACTATCTATACCACTTCAACTATATGTATCTTCATCATACTATCTCATCTCATCATGTGGTCTTAGACTTAGCATGAATACACACTTACCATCTTAACTTCAAGGATGCATACCATAACTCTATCATACACATGTGTTGATGCCCTAATCTTCTAGTGCTCTACTAGGTGTCTATTCTTCTATATTTAGCCATATTCTAACCTTATGATAATGTGCACTAACTCCAAAAATCTAGATGACTTGGTTGCTATAATGATAATACTATATCTAGTCATATATAACAATATAGTCAACTTTCCAATAGCCTACTCCCCCCATCTTGTTCTTTATCAATTTGGGAAGGTGGGTAACTTGCAAGAGGGACTATATCCAACATAGTAGGAATGATAGCCAGTTCCAAACAAGGATCCTCTTGAGAATCACAATGTTTGATACTAGGTGTAATTTTCAATTGAGATAAAACCATATTTGGTAAATCAATGTCAATGTCAATAGTTTCATATTCATCATTAACATCATTAGTATCATCAAGAGTGTCTTATTCATCTAGATTGATCAAAATTGGATCTAGGATATGAATAGAATCATCATAATCTTGCATCTTAACATCATTATTAGTATTAAATTATTCTAACACATCATGCATATGCTAGTCAAAAGAAGGTAAATAACTTTGAATAACACAAGCACATGCCCTAGCTTGAGCTCGATGCTTCTTACAACATTCACTAGCCAATCAATTACACTTAGTCTTATTTGAAATATGTTGAGAACTAGGAGGAACAACCACCGGATCTTTCACAGGTTCTATAGGAGGATCAATAGAATTTTTAGTAGGCTGAAAAGAAACACTAGGATCTTGATTAACAGAACTAGAAGCCATAGATAAAAGAGGTATGGAAGGCATAGGAAAAAGACTATAGTTAAGATCCATCTTGGACATGCTTAACTCAATAATCTTATGATGCTTATAGGCTTGATATGAGTGAAAGGGGTTATTAGGTCAAGAAGGACATGAATTAGGTAATCAAGGCCAAAAGAAGTCAATGATAGCATAATCTTTGGGCCTAGAAGGTTGACATAAACTATGATTAATCATCTTCACTTCTTCATCATGAATAAATTTAAGACACTTATCAATAGGAGAAGCAACAACATGCATGGAATTCAACCAAGGAAAACCAAGCTTAACTTGAAATTGATCAGAAGTAGGAGAAACAACAAAGGTAGTGTCCACAATTTTACCACCAAGTTCAACCGGTAAGTTAATAGAACCAAATGATGGATAAAGAAAACCATTAAATTTTGAATCCAAGCATCTAATGTATTATAAGAATCATGTTGCAAGTTCTTCATAAAAAAAAATTCTTCAGTAATTACATTGACTAAAGATGTAGGATCAAATAGACCACTACATGCAGGTATCTTAGAAATCCTAGCATAAGTGTTAAGATGACCATCGAGAGTTTTAATAGTCTTAGAATTATCATACGTAATCAAGAGTTCCCTAGGTCTTTTATTCTTAGTTTTTTTTCAAGGATTAGGAGAAGCATCACTCTTATCAATTGGGACATGAGCAATTGGAGTGTTGCTCTCAAATTGACTCACTTGTAATTGATAATGATGAAGCACTGCAGAAAGTTGTTGAAAAGAGGTAAATTTACTAAGTAGAAACTTATCTCTAATATCCTTTTGTAATTTTGAAATAAACATATGTTGAATATAAATATCAGGAACAAGATAGGAAATTTGAGCATACAAATGCTTAAATCTACCAATGAATTCAGTCAGTTTTTCCTTATTATGCTATTTATAATGCATTAAATCAGTTAAAGACACTTGGAGACTAATGTTATTTTGAAATTGTTGAATAAAAGAATTGGCAAGTTTTGGAAAGGAATCAATAAAATAAGGAGGCAAGGAATAATACCATTGTAAGGCCTTGTCATGAAAATTTATAGCAAACAACTTGGCTAAAATCATATGGTCATGAGCATAGTCACTAAAAAGTATTTTAAATGTTTAACATGAGTAACAAGATCTCCCTTACCATTATAATTCTCAACATGAGGCATATCATCTTTCTGAAGAATAAGAGAATGAATGATGTCTAGGGATAAAGGACTTCCCATGTCACATGTAGGAATGCTAAACTTGGATTGAGTCAATGATGCAAGTTGTTGTTGTAAAGAGGACACCGTTTGAGGTAGACTAATAATTATGGAATCATTAGAAGAAATAAGAGGTATAAAAATATTAGAAACAATTGGTAAAGTGTATGAAGTGGAATTAATGAAAGATAGAACTACAAGAACATTTAGAACCATAGTTGGAAGAGGATTGTAATAAGTAAAAGGAACATTATGGTAACAAGGTTGTGATATAGGAAGAGACATAGAAGGAACACTCATAGAAAGAGAGTGAACTGATGCAATCACCAATGGAGGAGTATAAGTAGGAATACTAGGTAAAGGAATGGAAGAAAGTTCCACACTAGTGACCAGAGGAGTGAATCTTAAATCTTTAGATTCTTGAGCTAAAGGTTTAACATTTGAATTCACAAGGTGAGTGATACCACACAAGAGATCAACAAGTTGATGATTATCATGATGAATTTTCTTAGGAGCCTCTTGTTGGTTCCTAGATAGGATTTTACACTCCATGAGATACCAATATGCCTATGAATGATGTTAAGGATTGGTTAATTCCAAATATGAGAAATATCTAGGTAGCTGGACCAACTATAGGGACAAGACTACCCTCATCACTTCTGGTACCTGATCCAATAGTTTTAACTCTATTTCTTATCTAATACTAGATCTTACAACAGATAATAGTAAGAAAGTACCAAGTAACAACCTATTACTCATTGACTCTCCATCACTAGGTAGAAAAAAATATAAAGTAAATAAAATGTAAAAGACTGGTATTGATTTAATGTTTTTAGGATTACAAGATTTCAATCATTCCATACAAAGAAAATATGGAAAAATATAGGCCAGTGCCCTATCCATTGGGCAGAATATCATAAGAAAAAATGGATACAATAGTGTTTGAAAGATAACTTCTCTTGAAACATAACTACAAAATACTACAAATATTTCCTACTTATAAAGAATCCCTAAATAGATTTAGTAAACATACATCCCACTCAAAGCAATATTTAATCTAATCCTAGATCAGAACTCAAAGCTAAACACATACACATAAACCTTCGAAAGACTTAAAGATTTACTAAATAAACTCACAGGAGAGACAAATACTTGAGATTTGTATTAAGTGTAACCTTGAACATTGCATACATCATACTCTGAATCAATAAGCTTGCAAAATAGCAGCAGCAACTTACACTTCTTTTCTATTTCTTTGATAAAGAGATACAAGATTTTATAATCCTCAACTGAGGGTTAGGGTTTTAAAGTTTCTATCTTTTTAACTCCTACACTCTCAATGCCTAGAATGATCATGGAAAATCCTTTATATACAAGGAGATATTTGTAGCTGAGCAACCTTGCTTTATGTCTTCAATATTGTCCTTGGCTCCATTTAGCAAATCTGATTTGCAACATCTTGTTGTCCATCCTGTAATGAATGTCTTTCTATATCTCAACAACCCCTATGACTCAAAAAGTAACTGCCTTTACTTTCTCTAGGAGGCTTGTGCATTATTAATTTTTTCAACATGAGGTATGTACTGATACCTCCATTTATTGTACACATCCTCGCTTGGGAACTCAAAATTGGCAAACTCAGTCTTCTTACTTGATAACTATTCCTATTCATTTTCAATTTGACTAACCTTATGCTGAATAGTGTCAAACACTGATTTTGCATTTATTAACAACTTGATAACACTGCTAATAGAAAAAGTGTCATTTAGGACACTAGTCACCCTTTCTGACAAAAGTGCATCCATCTCTTCTCTCCATAGATATGCTTCTTTAAATTTTCCCTTATCTGTGAAAATGGTTGGCACCAGCTCATAGTGTGAAAGCATTAATTTAGCTTTCAACATACTTGATTTTCTGATAAAATTATCTAAAATGATGCCATACTATACCATTTTCTTCACAATCTGATACAATGGCTTAATTAGTGGATCAGGGTCCTCTTGGCCCTTTGATAACATATGAAATAACTTTATACTAGGAGATCTCTGAATCCATTTCTTCATAATTGGTAACATTTCCATTTTCTCCTTATTCAAAGTTTCAAATAAAGAATATAATTTACTGGCATGACTATGAAAATGGAGGGCTTTAAATCATATGCAAACTCCATGATTGAATCTATCATTTTCCCTTCATACTTCTAGTTTTCCAAAGCTGCAGCCTTCACATTTTCATCTTTTTCCTTCTCTAGTTGCACTAATATTTCCCTTAATTTATTTGCCTCTTCAGTTAATCTTTTCTTCTCCCAAGAAGCCCTTGCATCCATACTTGTCTCTAGGTAGGGGGATGGTGGTAACTTGACAATTGGGCTTGAGGATGAAGCCATTATAGGCTTGTCAAAGATTACCAATTGATGAGACCTATGATCCAATGGTCTAGACAACTATGCTATTAACTTGTCCTTTTGAATTAACTCTACCTTGAGCTCATTGTAAGATTTGAGAACCATTTCAAACTTGAGCCTAAGCTCCTCTTCTTTTTGGGCATCCTTTTCTGCCATTTTGACATTGAATTTAGCAATTTCCAACTTCAAATTTGATGCCTCTACACAAGATGTATCTCCTACTCTCTGTACCAACAAACTTCCAGCATACCCTCTAGAGAGGGCCTTCCTATTTCCTTTATCTTCCTCCCTATTTAGGGACCACATTACTAGGGCTACATGATCTTCTGAGAAAGCAATTCCTCTAGTAGCTTGTTTGGCCTGGTCTGCTGTAGCAAGAGTCTTCACTTTTCTCTTTTTGACCTAGTCAAAGACAATTGTATCAATAATGTCCAATTCTAGTAGAATTAATACTCATGTAGTATGGACCATGGCCCTTCCCTCCTCAGGAGTAATCTTCCCAAATTGTTTGACCATTTCTACGTAGGTCTCATTTTCTATCTTTGTTATGTCCTTATTAGGGGGACTCCTCTTTTTTCTTCTCACATATCTCCTTAAATTGACTTATTTTCATTCTCCAAAGAAATTGGGAGAATTCCCTAGTCTTGACAAATTTGTCATCAGCAAGGAAAGAATTAGTGGTCTATTTCAAAATAGGGTCCATCTATTTACCCTCAAACTCTTCAACTATAAGATCCATGGCCACCTCCTTAGGTGCCTCAGGCATCCCCTCTTGCAGCTCATCATTGGAAACAAAAATGTTTCCCTCATATCTCAACTGTACAAGTTGTTTTTCCACCCCATGTTCATCTAATTGGATAGGAAATTGGGAAGGAGAATAAGCCTTCTCTCTTGGTCTTTCTTCATCTTGTCTCTACCTCTTTGGAGAGGGTCCTTGCATTACCAGATCACTAATGGGCCTTTTCCCTTTAGAAGTAGAGGGAATATCCTCACTCTTTTGTCATGGTGGCAAGAGAGCAATATATCCACTTCTATTTTTCACTGTATAGAATCCCCTTGGGGTTAATTTCATATACTTAGGCTGGCTAAAAATCTTCCTAGCCCTCTCAGGGTCTTTCTTTCTTATAGTAGCCCTTTTTTCATTAACCACATGCATGATACCCTCAAAATGTTCCATTAGGGCATCCACCTTCCTTGCCCATGGCTCAAAGCCTTTCAATGGATCATAAGCCTTGTCAAAATTCTGAATGAAATCTAGAGTCTTCTTGTAGATGACCCATTTCTCTTTCTTGATCTCTTGAGTTTGAAGATCAAACTCATTCCTTATCACATCTTTAGGAAAATTAAACTGATGCTCAATAAGAGAACATCTCACCTTATCTCTAAACACTCCTGAAAGGAAACCTTCTATATCTACACATCTAATAACTGTTGTTATCATTTTATAGGGCTGAAAAACTTTGTTCAGATGTACCCACCCTTCCTTTGTGATCACATACTGATGTGCTATGGTTATATCTAGGAAAATAGTTCCCCTTCCCTTCCTAGTGAGAGTAGTCTCTTGTAGGTCCCCAATCTGCCTCAAGATTTTGGCATATCCTAACTTCAATGGGATCTTGATAAGGTAAAATGTATGGTTCCTTTCTACAACCATAAACCCTAAAAACTATAAAAATAGGATATAGAATGATGTCCCCAAAATTATGAACTATGGTGATATCCTAAAAATATTCCTTTGGCTTGATTAATCTTAACAACTCCCTTGGGATCCTTGGATTGTCAAAAAACAAAAGAGTTCTAAGCCTTGAGGCAAAATCCCTATCAAATGCAATGTAACTGGCATCAATTCTATCCCATGATAGGGTTGTAGTCCATAGTTGTACTAGAAGGATTTCTCCATTCCTCTATTTCACAATATTTATTGTTGAGCTGAAAAATTGCTCACCTTTGTATAGCAACATGTGCATAAGCATAGAATACCACCCAAAAGGCCTAGTAAATTGCATGTCCTTAATTCCCATCAATCCCTCATGGATTAAATCAGCTAGATGAGATGCAAAATAAAAAATTATTGGTAATTGGGGATGCAGAGATTGTACCATCAAGAACATGTATGGTACCCTCATATGAGTTGCTTAATCATGCCCTAGAATTAAGGTCAATGATTTATAGACCTCCTGTACTCTTTTACTAAACAAATCTAGCCTAAAAGGCTCTAGCGTGCTTGGACTGATAACACACATGGATCCAATTTCATCTAAAAATTCCCTTAGAGGCCCTACTCTCAAATAATTCCTCTGTGCCTCATATATTTCTATAAATTCTATGAAATCAATTTTCTCTAACCCAACAGAAGGGTCATTTAGTGAAAAAACTTCCCTAATCTCATCCTCTGTGATGTTGATTAGGTCCTTCCCATTTACATCCTTGACACATTTTGTCACAGGATCATAGCATTTAGCAATCTGAATTAATAGCTTTTCATCCATGAAGACCCCAGGAACTACCAACTTCCCTATATCAAATTGCCAAACATTACTGAGGGGGGCATAGGAATTTCTCTATGAGTAGGATGATTTAAATAAAATCAGATCATTATGCTTTTCACCAACCTTAACATCTCTCATCCAATTCCCTCTGTCATGGAGTCCATCTGCTACATAATCCATAGGGTTTCTTAGAACTATCTCTTTTAACCTAGCTGCCCCATTATCTCAATGTGGTGATAACTGCATTAAATCTTCAAAGATTTCTCTCTTATTATACTCTGTTTGACTAGATAGGTTTCTTTTTAGTGTCATTTTGAAACTAGGGCTTTATAAAACAATGTATGAATAATGAGAAAACCCTAAAAAATCCTCACTCGACAACACAAATTCCTCACAACTCCTTCACAAAAATCAAGCAATTTCAAACTTAGAAAAGAAACCTACCTGGCACCTACAAATTCTTCTCTTGAAATCGCTTCTCGAGGGAAATCCAATTTTCTAGAATGCTTATGAGAAAGGTGAAGAGAAACAATGGTTCAATTTTAATGTATAGCATTTCCAACTGCACAAAATCCATCCTTACGTAGCACAATAAAACTGCCATTACTAAAAGTTGGCAGCCTCAGTGTTCACAGGACATGAAAAATGTCATGAAGAAAAAATTTGAATTTAGACTGTAGATATATTTCCTTTTTCATTGCATCGAATGATTGGCAAGTCTAACAACAAAACCCTATATTACTTTTCCCTCAGTTAGCTCTCAACCAATGAGAACATTTCAAAATAACCATGTGAAGAAATAAGTAGCTTATCTTTACTTTGCACAGAGTGGACAAGTGTCACCTTGTTGCTAAAGCACTAACCCAAAACTATCAGGAGAACCAACTCAAGATATAACAACAACCGTTGATACAATTTTATGAGACGATCATCACATTTCAATAAAATTTTGGTCCCACAACTCACCTTTGAAACCTTCAATGAATTAGGAAATGCCATGTTGGACAAGTCAACAGGTGGAAGACCCCACCTTTATCCTTAGTGTCAAACACACTAGAAACTTTGACATGTCATTATTAGCCTGGGCCAGCTAGAAATGACCGAATCATCAAAAAAGCTCTAGCAAAGGACCCACCAAATAGTCCCCATCTTCAGACAAAATCAACGGTTGTCGCTATATCACTGACCCTAAAAAAGAATGCATCTTATCCTAGTGATATAACAATAGTTGCAAGATCTTGTTGCATCTTAATCATCCTAAAAAGACAAGCCCCACTCCAACACATCACTAATCTATCACTGAATCAAAAACTGCCACATCGTGTAGAACCGACAAGTGGGACCTCTAACTTTTCACTCCCTGGTCAAAAAAAAATCCTGACAAACACCACATCATAACTTCCTGCAACCAATTAGAAATGGACATATCGATGTGACATTGGACCTTTAGGACCCACTTCATACTTCATTACCTAAAGAGAATGAGATGGCTATTGCTATACCGCAGGCTTAAATTCCTTACATCTCCTATCAATGGTATAACGACAGATGTGAGATTATCCTATTGTTTAAACTTTTGAAATATCCAACCCCACATTTCCTATGTCACAAAAAAAGGTGTCAACCCAGGGGAAATGCCACGAAGACTGACAAGTCAGAACTTGACACTGTTAGTGCAATTTTGATTGAATGATTGTTGCTAAAGCATGATGTTTAAATGGCTATCATCTTGGTCCAATGGTATAGCGACAACCATTGATCCTCTTCATTCTTTAAATGCTAGCATACCCTGCTACCAAATGGGCTTGCTCAGACAGATGGTGCTTCATCACTAAAGTGCATGTTAGACATTATGACACAAGTAGGCTTGTAGTTCAACGACAACCACATATTTAAAAAGTTTGATACTATTGAAAAATTTATCAGAACTTAGGCTTCAAAAGAAACAATTTAATTAAAAGGCATCCCAATTCCAAAACCTAACCACACAACACATAAAATGATGAATAAAGGGGGTCAAAAAATAACACATCCTTTATAAGGGGGATTAATGAGCCAAAAAAGGTAAGTGAAAACATAACAGGGCTCAAAACTAGCTAGGGTTTTGTTAAACTTATTGCTTTTCAACTTGAAATGTTACCATTGGGCCAACAACATAGATTATTCTCAAGAATACTAGCATGAAGCTAAAAGAATTTTGCATAGTGATAACAATGGCTCATGGTTGGGGATGTGTATCTCCTATAGATACAATGCAAAAACTAGAATCTCCTGGATGAGTGGACCGGATCAAAAATTTGATTGGAAAAATAGGGAACTATATCCAAAAACCTCAAAACCACACATGTACAGTGGCTCAAAAAACTCTTAAAAGAAATAAAATTTTAAGAATTGACCATGAAATGGAAATTACATGAGCTCTCCTATTAAACTTCTCAAAACATATGAATTTATTCCCCATTTATCCTCAATAATATATGTACCCAACCAAATGGTATCAAATTTCCCATGCTTTCCCTTATCTTTGAGTCTTGTATTCCACATTAGGACCATGTCACCATTTACAAAACTCCTTTGAGTAGTCGTTTGATCATACAGGACTTTGCACTAGGCTTGTAGCCTCTCATTCTTATCATGTGCTTCATTTCTTACCTCATTTAATTGAATCAGATCATTCATTCTGACTGTCATATCTTCTCCCACATCATCATCATATGCTTTTATGAATTGATACATATGTAATAATTTTTTTTGGGGTAATCTTGCATTAATTCCATATACCAAGTCAAAAGGGCCACAACCTATTGGTTTTTTTATTGTAACCCTATCAGCCCATAGGGCTTGCAACAACTTGGAATCCTAGGCCTTCTTATTTTTATCTAGGACTCTTTTTAGAATTTTAATCAAACTCTTGTTGCTAGATTATGCCTGGCCATTACCCTGTGGATGATATGGAGAAGAATATGATATTTTTATACCATTGTTTTGACAGAAATCAATAAATTCTCCTGACCTAAAACACATTTCATTATCAACAACTATGGACTCCAGGAAACCAAATCTTGTCAGGATATTTTGCATCATAAAATCTATCACCACTTTGCTAGTTTCTCTTCTTGTAGGGATTTCCTCAACCCACTTGGTGAAATAGTCTATTGCCACCAGGATATAAGAGTGTCCACCACTAGACTTATTAGGAATTTCACCAATAAAATCCACACCCCATTTTTGGAAAGGGGCCTAAACAAAAATAGGTTTGAGAGGTAATTTTCCTACAAATCTTTCACATGGATCACACCTTTTCACAAACTGATGAGTATCTTTGAAAAGTGAAGGCCACCAAAAACCTGATCTAATGATCTTATGGGCTATTTTCTTTTCCATATAGTGTCCCCCACACATCCCATTGTGCATTTCTTCCATCAAAAGATTGGCCTTATCTTGATCTACACATCTAAGAAAGACACCCTCATTAATCCTCCACCATAACTCACCATTTATAATTTCATACCTTATAGATTGAAGCTTAATAGTTCTTTTCTTATTTTCATCCAATTTAGGAGGCAAGACCATCTTTTTCAAATATTTGACAGCATCCTTGTACCGCTCACAAAAATCCATGTTACATACAAAAGGTCTCTAATTTTCCTCCAACATGTTTATTTGATTTGCATTTAAGTTACTTTGAGCCATCAAATTTGCCAGGCCCAACCCTCTTACCAATTTTGTAATGTGGATATCAATATTAAACTCTTGAATCCTATTAATCCACCTACATCTTTTTCCTGAAACCTCTTGTTGGACCAAAATTTCCTTGACTACAACACTTGGAACATAGGAAATCACTATGGCTCCCACCAAATAGCATTTGAATGTTTTAATAGCCTTTACCAAGGCATAAGCTTGATTTTCAATAATATCATAATTTAGTTCTGCTGCCTGCAAAGTCTTGTTGAAAATGGAAATAGGTTGTTCAAAACCATCAGCATTTTTTTGTAATAGCACTATAGCAATGGTATGGGTAGATGCAAAAGAGAAGATCTGCATTGGTTTGCTATAGTCTGGTGTCTTCAAGATTGGGGTATGCTTGATAGCCCTTTTGATATCACTAAAGGCATGTATTGCCTCCATGTTCCATTCAACCTTTGTCCCTTTCTTCAACATTCTTGATATGGGAATATTGATTTCTGCAAAATTTGTGATAAACCTTCTTAAAAAATTGACTTGTCCTAGAAAAGACTGAATCCCTTTGATATTCTTTGGCAAAGACAATTTATCAATAGCTTGCACCCTTTCAAGATCTATGCTCACCCCATCCTTTGAAATAGTATGTCCTAGAAGCTTTCCTTCTACTACACCAAAGGCACACTTCTTTGGGTTCAAAGAAACCCCATACTCCAAAGCTCTAATGAAAATTTTCTCCAGGTGTTGGCAATTTTGTTCCTCCTTGGCTGAGAAAGCTATCAAGTCATCCTAATACACCACCATAAATCTATCAATGAAATTTGCAAAGGCCACATCCATAGCCCTTTTAAAAGTAGCATCAACATTAGTCAACCCAAAAGGCATCCTGACATAAAAATATGTCCCCCATGGGGTTGTGAATGTAGTTTTAAATTGCTCTATTTCCTTAACCATAACTTGGTTGTAACCAAAAAATCCATCCATCATAGACATTACTTCTGATCCAGTGGCCTTTTGTAACATGTTCTCTATATTTGGTAATCCATAGTTATCCTTCAGAGAGTTTCTGTTAAGATTCCTAAAATATACACATAGCCTGATATCACCATTTTTCTTTCTAATAGGAACCAAATTTGGAACCCAAGTGGAATGTCTAATAGGCTTGATTATTCCAGCATCCATCATCTTTTTGAGTTCACCCTGCATTTTAGGGGCTAGGGTAGGATTAACAAGTCTCAACTTCTATCTAAAAGGCTTTGTGCCTTCTTTGACTAGAATTTCATGTTGGAAGAGGTCCTCTCTATAGGCTTTAAGATCTTCATAGGACCAAGAAAAACCATGCCTAAATTTTTTGAGTAGGTCAATCAAACTTTTCCTAATTCTTGGGGATAGACACTTGCCTATATAAACCTTCTTAGGAACCATTCTTGTTCCTAAGTTTATTTCTTCAAGCTCATTAATCTTATCAATACTAGCAGAGAATGCCTTGTCCTTATTGTCAAATGCTCTTTCAAGAGAAACTAATCCTTTGGGAACTCTGTTTGATTTCAATTGTAAAACTTCATTCCCAAAGATAACCTCTTTACCATCCACTATATCAACATAAGTACTGAAATCCATTTCCTTATCACCAAAATGAGATTCAAATTGGAGAAAACTCAAAATGTCCCGGTCATCAGAGAAAACTTGCCAATTATCTAGATTGTCAGGGATAGAAGGCCTAGCTTGTACCTCTATATTGGAAACATCTACAAATGTAACATCTTCTAGTTTAAGGGATGTATTAGCCAATAAGTCTACCATTTTTTTCTAACCTCTGTCCATCCAATAAATGTTAAAAGCACTAAAGCTTTCAATCTCATCCCACACTACATTCCTATACTACTTTAGTCTCTGATTTTTTGAAGTATATTTTGATCTAACTTGGCAGACAACTAACTTAGAATCCCCTATTACTTTCAAACATTTTATGCCATGACTTGATGCCAGTCTTAAACCTATTAATAGAGCCTCATATTCTACAACATTATTTGTGCATGAGAATAGAAAAGAAAAGGAGACTTTGAAAGTTTTACCATTAGGAGAAATGAATAATATTCCAGTTCCAAACCCCTCCTTGCTATTTGCTCCATCAAAGTACATGGTCCATAAACTATCAAGGTCAATCCATCCCTCCTGGTTTTCTAACTTGTGGCCTAGTTCAACATCCCCCTCTACTTCCTTACCTTGAACTTTGAAAGAATTAATGTTAGTATCAAGGAAACAATTCATGGTATCTTGTTCTTCTTCTTCAATCATATATGGAGTTCTAGATTTCCTGGTGACCTTGATATTCTGTCCTTCCAAATTAAAAGTGACAAATGACAAGTCACACTATATGTTGCCTCTCATGGAAGCACTCCACTTTCTTGATAGTAACATCCCATACTGGGGAGGAATATCCACTAACAAGACACTCATGGTCAATTGTGTATTGGGGTATGCAGCTAATTTGTAAGGGAGGGCCTTGATAGTACCAACAACTAGTACTTCCTTTGAATCCATTGCTTGAAACCTACCATGGGGTTTGTCCACCTTTAATCCCAAAGATTTCATAACCTCAGTAGACATAATAGTATTTGACACTCCAAAATCAATCATGCAATTTTTTAGCAACTTTCCATTTATCTGTAGAGTTAAGAAAAAGGGATCAACTGTTCCTACTATAGTACTAACAACATTTGTATCCAAATAAATTTGGGGAATTTTAGAAACAATCTCCTCACTACAATTTCCATCTTCATCATTCATAGTTTCTATTTGTTTCTCAGTTCCTTCAATTTTTGGGGAATCCATGGGCACCACACCATTTACCCAATTCAGAGCCTTTTCCTTATGTTCTTCTATTCTCATCATCTCCAATAATGGAACTTTAATGGTAATCTGAGACAACAATTTGCTCATATTAATTGGGACATATTTTAAAATAGAGACATCAAGTTTTGAATTTGCAACTTCTTTATCAATATCCTGGATGGATATGTCTGTAGTTTTTTTTTTATGGACTTCATTCTCTTTCTGTTGAACTAGAACAACTTCAGCTATGGGTTTGGGTTTTACCTTATAGAAAATTTTAGGTTTGGCATTTTTCTTTATTTTGACCTTATCAACAACATTAGCATCCTTAGACTTATCCTGTGATGTTTTTACATCTTTGTTTGTTTTGTTGATAAAAATTCTAGTAGGCCTCTGGCTTGGGCTAGTAATCACCCTATTTCTCAAGTTGTAATTTTTTTTAGCTTGACTAACCATAACTGCTATTATCAAGGAAATTTATTCATCAAATGGCCTTCTCAAAAAAACTATTTCCTTACTCCTCACAACATTGCACTGAATATTGTCAGGTTCACTATCCTCATCTGAAAAAACTTGTTGATTGTATGATTCAGTTTTGGCCTGAGAATTAAGAAAATATTGATTTTCATCCTCTTTAATAGAATCAACTTCATCCCACACATGGGAAGAAATCATCCCACACCCCTGATCATCATAAGGCTGGTCCTCATTACATTCTTGCTCTTCTTGTGAAGAGACATTCTGAGATATGACGCAATAATTAGGATCATGTGGAGATTGACAAGCTATACACCATGGAACCTCTTCCACTACATTCATTGAGTTTCTCTGCAATGGATCAGGGGTTTTATCATTTGGTTTATCCCTTCTATCAGGAAGAATAGGCTTCCCATCTTTCCATTGAGTATTATATGGGTAGTTTTGCATTCTTGGAAATTTGTTGAAATTATTAAAGGGGGGCTTATCTCCTCCTATAATTTTATTATTTTTGTTTTCACCAGGCTTAAAATATTTTATTGCTTTCAAGATTTTCTTTAAAATACCATCATCTTTAGGTTTCATGTTTATAGGTTTTCTTGGATCCTTTCTATTCAACAATGGTGATTTGTTGTCTTCCCTTCTTCCCAGCTTTCCTGAAATTCTTTAGTTACTCTCTATGTTCATAGCTAATTTGTAAGCCTCAACAAGACTCCTTGGAATTTTTTATCTCAAAAGGTAGCCCATCTTAGATTCAAAAGCATTTAAATATGTGACAAGACACACTTTATCATCTAGTCTGATGACCTACAATAACTTATGCATGGCCTTTTGGAATCTGACATTAAACTCAACAACATCCTCATTGAAATTCTTTTTTATGTTATTGAATTCATTTAGCATAAAACCTTCATGAGTTTTGTCACTGTACTACTCTTTGAAACAATGCCTAGGTTGATCCCATGAACGTATGCTACCATGTGGTAGAGCACTAAACCAATCCCTTGAATCTTCTGTTAGGGATTGTACAAATAATTTCATAATAACATCATCTGGCACAATGTTATAATCATCAATCACATCAATAAATTTTTTAAGTACTCCTCACAAGTAACAACATTACTTCCAATAAATTTAGGGAGCTTCTTCCTAATCTCTTTAGGGATAGGGTTAGGATACCCAGGGATGCCATTGAAAATCAATTGTTTACATCTTTCATGTACAACCCCTATGTTAAAAATACTAGTACCCTGAGATGTGGATGCATTAGTATTTGTAGTGGCAGGGATTTTAAGTCCACTTGGCGGGGGAGCATTGGTTGTCTAATTTTTTAAATTTTTGACATTTACTCCTTGTGTCATAATAGAACTAGCAAAATTTTTGGATCCTACAGACCTCCTAAGAAAATCAATCTTCCTTTTCATTTCTAATGTCACAGCTTCTAATTCTGCCTTTTCAAGTTCCTTAGCTAGCAATTCATGTTCCCTTTTGGCCTTTTCAAGGTCTGCCTCCAATCTTAGAGTGGAATCTATGGGAAGCTTTGGAACTAAAGGCTCTTTAATTGAAATTCCCACTATTCTCTTCTTTTCCTTATCCTTTGATGAACAACAGGCAGTTCACTTGTTTATTCAGGAATGGGAACATAATTTATAGCCTCTAAATCTAACAATTGCCTTCTTAATTGGTCAACCCTTATCATGGCATGTCTAAATTTTTCTTCTTTCTCCTTTTCTCTCTTCTACCTAATAGCTGCTTGTTCATGAATTCTTCTTTCCAACTCATACACTTCCTCAAATATTTCCTTAGAATCAGGCAATGTTGTTTTAGACTTAGGTTGTTGTGCTTGAGGTTCTTCTTGTTGATCCTAAGATTCATGGAGGCCCTGGGGAAATGATGAACCAAGGGTGAAAGGGGGAACACAATCTTGTCCACCCCTGCTTTTACTTCTAGATCTTCTCTCCCACCCATACCATCTATTTGGGACTATTTTCCTATTGTGGGGTAGTCTTTCACCCACTCTCTTTGTAGGGGAATAATAATCCTCATACTAGTTTAAACTCAAATCAACCACCTCCTCATATTCTAAGGGATTTCCTTCCTAATTGGGAGGAGCAAGACCTTCCTATCTTGAGTTCCCCTTTAGTTTCCAGGTAAGAGACATGTCATAGACACTTTTTTCACTCCTACCTTGGCCTCGTCTAGATGAGACAGGAAGTTCACCCTGCAATCTTTCCTCTGGGTGTTCCTTCCTCCAAGACCTTGTATTTTTATAACTCATAGTAATATAGTGATATTTTATTTAGCACTAGTACAGAGATGTTTTAGAGTCTCCACCCAAGCTATGTGGAATTTTCTATGATTTTATAAATTAGGAAGGGTAGGCAAAAGAAAGGAGTCAACTTTGTATTCAAAGGTAACCAACTGGCTTTGACAATAAGTAGGCCAGGAGTCAAGCTCAACTTGTACCTATGTTATTGTATACAAATGTTTACAACTTAGAGATATCCACTATTTTGAAAATAGGTAGGCCAGGAGTCCAACTCAACTTGAAACCTACACTATTTGCTTTTGATAACAATCTCCATTCCCCAGAAAAGTCACAATTTTGTTGGTTCTTGGATAGGATTTTACACTCCATGAGATACCAATATGCCTATGACTAATGTTAAGGATTGGTTAATTCCAAATATGAGAAATATCTAGGCAACTGGACCAACTATAGGGACAAGACTTCCCTCTTCACTTTTGGCTCTGCAAAACCAAGCTAAGTACACCTGATCCAATAGATTTAACTCTATTTCTTATCTAATACTAGATCTTACAATAGATAATAGTGAGAAAGTACTAAGTAACAACCTATACTCATTGACTCTCCATCACTAGGTAGAACAACATATAAAGTAAATAAAAAGTAAAAGACTGGTATTGATTTAATGTTTTTGGGATTACAAGATTTCAATCATTCCATACAAAGAAAAGATGGGAAAATATAGGCCAGTGCCCTATCCATTGGGTAGAATATCAGAAGATAGAATGGATACAATAGTGTTTGAAAGATAACTAGACTTGAAACATAAATACAAAATACTAGAAATCTTTCCTACTTATAGAGAATCCCTAAATAGATTCAGTAAACATGCATCCCACTTAGAGCAATATTTAATCTAATCCTAGGTCAGAACTCAGAGCTAAACACATACACATAAACCTTTGAAAGACTTAAAGATTTACTAAATAAACTCATAGGAGAGACAAAGACTTGAGATTCGTTGTAATACCCCTCTAACCCTAATATAAGTTTTGTGTTTTTGAAAGAATTAAGATCTTTCAATGTTTTCTTACAACTTAAGATGTTCATGATACTTGTTTGATCTATTCCTATAGTTTGTTTATAATAATTTCATAAGCTAGTACTCAAGGATTCTAATATCAAACATACTGTCTAAAGGTATCATTTTTGTATGTATTTATCTCTGTGTATGTATTGAGTACCTTCAAGACCTTTATGAATATAGTTAGGATGTTATCTGATATGTACTTGATAGATATATATAAGTGATTATTTATATTTTCTTCTATTAAGGTTACTTTAGATGAATCTTGTATCTCACTTGATGATTTGATTATGTTGATTTATTATTAGTATTGATAAGAGACTATCACAATGCTTGAGATTCTAACCTTTGCTATGATGATGCTACATGCTTTGAGTGTATATATACATGATGTGTTTTCACAATTCAAGATGAAGTCATAGTTACTCACATAGCTGAGGTCCACATGATGTATCAATCCCTGTCATCTTTTTGCAATGTCTTCTTTTATATGTATATCCATGCATATGTATTTATTCTTTCTGATGCAGGCTTGCAGGTACCGGGCATCAACTTCACCTGGCTTCATAGGTCTGAGTGTGCCCTCAAATCCTCCATGGTTGTTGTTATGGAGATAGTACTAAGGCCCCCGCATGAATCTTCCTTTTTCATTATTCCAATTTGGGAATATTAGGGTTCCTTCTTTGTTAGCCAACCTTTGGGTAAAAAAAAAAACCAAGATCCAGTGCACCTGGTTGGGCATTGTTGTAGTTAGTGCCTTGTGGCCACTTGAATTCATTTGGTTGTATGATTTGTTTACTAATTTTAATTATTTCTCCTTCTTGGTATGATTCTTAGTTAATCTTTCTATGTTTTATTTTAGAGTTTCATGCTTGGTAAGGAGTTTGGCTTGACTTTCCTTGTTGACTTTGGTTGACCTTGTTTGATCTTATGGTTTTCTCGATATGTTTCATAGTTGATTTTTATGGCCTCTTTAGATGATTAGATTTATTTTGAGGCATGTGATTTTATTCTACCTTAGTGTTATATCCTATAGTAATTATAAATAGGTAATAATATTGTGGTCTATTACTTCATAATCTTATAGATTATAGTGTTTGGTATTTGGCATATATATATATATATATATATATATATATGGGTGCACACACACACACACACACACACACACACATATATATATATATATATATATATATATATATATATATATATATATATATATATATATATATATATATATATATATATATATATATATATATATATATATATATGGGTGCACACACACACACACACACACACACACATATATATATATATTTATATGTGTGTGTGTGTGTGTGATTATATGCTAATTATTTTAGATATTGTTGATGGTGTATATTTTGGGATTAATGTAAAGTATAGTATTATTAATAATTAAATATTAAATAATGTGAGGTATATTATTCTCAATTGCTAATTATTAATAATGTGGATAGGTTATATATATATATATATATATATATATATATATATATATATATATATATATATATATATATATATATATATATATATATATATATATATATATATATATATATATATATATATATATATATATATATATATATATATATATATATATATATATTGATGTAATTAATGATGACATATGCATATACGTTAGGATAATATTACATATGTGTATGAATGAGTACAAATCATCTTTTATTGTATATTTGAGTAATATAGTTGTATTATATTAAGTTATTTTATAGTACCCTTTAGTTAAGAGTTAGTTGGGAGTTGGTTAATTTTCCTCTCAACCTTTGGAAATCTATTTATATGCAGTACTTTCTCATTTGACAAGGGGGGATTTTGGGGCTGAAGCATTAAGGAGAGGATGACATTACTTTTTATGGAGATTTTGGAGAGAAAACTTGGAGATGTGAGGGAGAGTTTGTAAGCATATGTCTTTAAGAATTTTTGGTTATCTTTTCTTTTGGGAGAGAGAAATTTTTATGAGAATTTAAGTAGTTGAGACAGGGATTCTTTGCTATGGAATTATTTCTTTATTTCATGGATATTTTTGAAAGAAGATAGGGTTTGAAGGATGCATCTCAAGTTTGGATTTGTCTTCTCTTTTGTTTCCTTCCTTCTTCGATTCACCCTTCGTAGGACATGAGTTATGGATTGAATTGTTGGATACAATTATCTGAAGGAGATTGTTGGATTAATTATGTGTTGTCTTTGATGTCACACAAATGTCATATCAGTTATCAAGCTCAGTCGGTCAGCAAAGCAGTTCCTAGTATTTACCGAGCTCAGTCGGTCAGCAATCAGTTTTTGATATCTACTAAGATATTTCAGGCGTCAAAGAAAAGTATGACAGAAAATAGTGTTAACCAAGCTTCCATCGTTATTGAAAGAAAGTTAGTGTTTGCCGAGTTCACTTCGTCTCCAAAGGATGTTGCAGAATTTGCAGTGCTTACCGAGTTCTCTCGGTCACCAAAGGAAATCCTTTTGGATTAGTGTTTACCAAGCAAGGTCGGCCTAGTAAAGGATTTTGTTAATTTGAGAAATAAGGTTTTTTTATTCGAGCTAACTGTTGTAATGATTAGTAATGTTATTAGTGCTGAATTGACAATCTAAATGGACAATCTGAATGGTATATATAGAAGGTCAAGTTGTGAATTAAAAGTGTGCAAGTGAAAAGAAGAAAAGTGTGAGATAATTTTGAAGGATGATTAGATATCCTTGAGGAGTAGCACAGATATTTTTGATCAGGAAGGATCTAGTGAAGCTGAACAGAGATCTATAATCAGCAATTTAGTTGCATCATTATTCAGGTCATTTCATTGTTACTTTCTTACCATTGTAGTAGTGATTTCAAAATCTCCTAACTGAGTTGGTTTAACAGCCATTTTGCAAATCCTCTAACAAGGTGACAGTTCTATTGAATTATTTCAAGACCTCTTACAAGGCCACTCCTAATAGGGTGATTAAATGCTCTAACAAGGTCACACGTAACAGTGTGTTTTGTAACCTTTAACCGAGTTGGCTCCTAACAGGGCTCACTTCAAAAGAGTGAAAAATAGTAACTAGTTACATTGGTGGTTTTTCCCATATTGGGTTTCCATGTTAAGTCTGGTGTCTCTTGTGTTCATGATATTTTCTTTATTCATGTATGTTAATCACTGATGAATGCTTAAGAATAGTTATAATTAATACTCACTGCAATAACTAATTTTTTAGCATTTCTCTATATAATAGCAGTAAATGATTTAATAAGACATCTAAGGGATCTATGGTAATATTTTTATGGTTAACTGATTCACACCCCCTCTCAGTTACTCCATCTATATTTCCAATAATTGGTATCAGAGCTTTTGGTGCTTGCAAGAAGGGTTGCAAGGACCTAAGCTAAAGATCAGGATGTCTTAGAAGAGAGAAATTCCAAGGCTTAACAAAGATAAATTTTTAGCATGGCAAGGTCTCATGAGACTTCATCTGGCTTCCATTGGTGATTCAGGATGCAAATATATTGACCAATAATATATATTTCCTACTGGCACATTAACTGTTGAAGACATTGCAAAGAAAAAGAACCATAACACCATGATGATAGACATTGCATTAGCTCTTAGTTATGAAGAATTTGATGAGATCAAAGACTGCACAACTGCTTATGAAATGTGGAACAAGCTGAAGAAAATTTATGGTGGTGATGATAATGTGAAGAGAGCCAAAGCAAAAAGCCTAAGAGGATAGTTTGATCAGATGAAGATGAAAGAAGATGAAAACATTGCAAAATATGTTGAAAGGATCAAGGTGAGTGTTAGTGTAATCAGAGCTTCTAGAGGAAAAATTAATGATGAAACTATAATAAGTAAGGTTCTTAGAACATTGCTTCCTATCTATGCAATAAGAGTATCTACTATTCAAGAAAGAAGATGTGAACAAAATCATAATATAACTTTGGATGCCTTAGTTGGAAGATTGATAGCTTTTGAATTAGATAACTATGACAACTATGTTCCAACTTCTAAAAATATTGAATCAGCATTCGAGGCCAAACTTTCACTTAAGAAGGGCAAGAAAATTTAGTCAGAAAGTGAAGAAGAATCAAGGAAAGTTCAAATAGTGATGTTGAAGCTATTGAAGCATTACTTGCAAAGAAATATACTAGAGACAGAGGTAAATACAAAGGTAAAACTCCTTTAATCTATTTTTCATGTGAAGAAATTGGTCATATTGTAGCTAGGTGCCCAAAAAAGCAAAGAAAGGATGAGAAGAAAGGTCACAAGAAAAATGGCAAGAAAAATTTCAAATCATTCAAGGAGAAAGGTAAGAAAACATGTTTTTTGGCTAAGGATTCTGATGATAGTGAAGAAGAAATTGTCTTCATTGTTGTAAAAGATGAATCTGATGATGATGAAGATGGGATGGCACTTATCTCTCATATAAGAAAAAATGATACATGGATTATAGATAGTGGATGCTCACATCATATGACTGGTGATAGAACAAAGTTTGAACATCTTGAAGACTATGATGGTGGTAAT
Source organism: Chamaecyparis obtusa (assembly GCA_027943335.1). Taxonomy (NCBI): domain Eukaryota; kingdom Viridiplantae; phylum Streptophyta; class Pinopsida; order Cupressales; family Cupressaceae; genus Chamaecyparis; species Chamaecyparis obtusa. Next base: position 15,616 of record BSBK01004972.1, on the reverse strand, counting down.
GTAAGGTTTGGAAATAATGAACCTTGTTGTATAAAAGGAAGAGGATGAATTTCATTAACCAAAGAAATAATATGTGATAATGCATATTGGGTTGAAGGACTAAAGAATAATCTTCTAAGTGTAGCACAACTAATCAACATTGGATTCAAGGTTGAATTCATGAATGGCAAACCAAGATTGCTAGATGACAAAGGAAAATTGATTGGTTCAGGAAAACAAACCAAAAGTAACCTATTTTATCTTGATCTTGGTGAATGCTCATGTCTTATTGCTCAAATTGAAGAAAGTTGGTTATGGCACAAAAGGTTATGTCATGTAAATTTTGATAATATGGTGAAAATAAGCAAATTCAAGAAAGTAAGAGGTATTCCTACTTTGAAGAAACCTGATGTTGGTCTATGTAAGAATTGTCAGATTGGTAAAATGGGAAAGACTAGCTTTAAAAGTAAAAACTATCAGCCTGAAGATATTTTGGATATTGTGCATACTGATTTATGTGGACCTATTGGAGTTGAATGCTATACTGGAGAAAAATTCTTAATTCTCTTTGTTGATGATTACTCTAGAATGATGACTGTTATGTATTTAAGAGAAAAAATAGAAGCATTTGAGAAATTCAAATGGTATTTGGCAAGAGTAGAAAAGGAAACAGGGAAAAGAATGAAGTGCTTAAGATCAAATAGAGGTGGTGAATTCATCTCCCATGAATTCAATAATTTTTGCATTGAAAGAGGAATCAAAAGATAGGTATCAGCTCCAAGAACTCATAAGTAGAATGGAATAGCTGAAAGAAGGAACAAAACTATCATGGATTGTGCAAGGACTCTAATGATTAAAAAGAACATTGCTATGAAATACTAGAAGGAAGCTATTAGCACTACAGTTCATACCTTGAACTGAGTACAGTTGGGGAAAGACACATTCAAAACTCCTTATGAGTTATGGTATGGCTATAAACCCAATGTAAGTTACCTAAATGTATTTGGTAGTAAATGTTACATCTTAAAAGAATCTAGAAAAGGAAAATTTGATGTAAAAAGTGATGAAGGAATATTTTTGGGATATTCTTGCAAAAGTAAAGCATATAGATGTCTGAATTTGTCTACTCACAAAATCATAGAAAGTGCACATGTGAAAGTTGATGAGTTTGTAGAAAAGACTGAAGAAGAAAGAAAAAAGGAACTAGAGGATTACAAAAGATTTGTTTACATTGAACCTGATACATTGCCAGACACATCTGTCAATAAGGAAACTACATCTACCAAGCCCAGTATAGTAACTGAGTCACAAGAAGAAGTTCAAACCAAGTCACAAGAAACTGAGTCTGAGCCTAAAGCTACCCAGCAAATATCTACTGAGCCAATTAAAACTGAACTTGAAGATGAAATTCAAGAAGATGACAATGTAACTCATTCAAGAGGAAAGGAACCTATATTGGCCAAGTATGTCAGGAAGCATCATACACCAGATTAGATTATTGGAAACAAATTAGATGGTACTATGACAAGAAGTAAACTAAAAGGTACATGTTTACTTGCTAATTTTGAATCTAGAAATGTTAAAAATGCATTGGAAAATGAAAGTTGGATTGAGGCTATGAATGAAGAAATAGAACAAATAGAGAAAAATAAGACATGGACTCTTGTACCTAGGCCTAAAGACAAAAATGTAATTGGAACAAAATGGGTATTTAGAAACAAGCTGAATGAAGATAGTCAAGTATCTAGAAACAAAGCTAGATTAGTGTGTAAAGGGTATTCTCAAGAAGAAGGTATAGATTATGGAGAGACTTTTTCTCCTGTTTCAAGATTAGAAGGTTTAAGAACTCTACTTGCATATGCAGCACATAAAGGATTTAAGGTATATCAGATGGATGTAAAATCTACATTTCTCAATGGTATTCTTGATGGAGAAGTCTACATTGAGCAACCTGAAGGTTTTGTTGATCCAGACAAAAAGGATATGGTCTGCAAGTTACACAAAGCATTGTATGGTCTAAAACAAGCCCCTAGAGCATGGTATGAAAGATTACATAACTATCTTATTCAGATTGGTTTCAAAAGAGCTAATGATAACAGTAGTTTATACATCAAAGAAGGACTAGATAATAGAATTGTTTTGGTAAAAATATTTGTGGATGATACTGTGTTTATAGGTAATGATGATTAGTGCAAAGAATTTTCAGAACAAATGAACAAAGAATTTGAAATGTCTATGTTTGGTCAGATAAAGTTTTTTGTTGGTCTTCAAATTTAGCAGAGCAAGAATGGTATCTACATTACTCAGTCTAAATACACCAAGGAAATACTTAAGAAGTTTGGTATGAAAGATGAAAGACCAGTTGGTACCCCCATGTGTACTGGACTGAAGCTTACCAAAGATGATGATTCAAAAGAAGTAGATCAAACCTTATATAGATCAATGATTGGAAAATTACAGTATGTAGTTCATACAAGGCTTGATATTGCCTTAGCAGTTGGTATAGTAGCAAGATTCTCAGCAAAACGTAGAGAAAATCATATGATGGCAATCAAAAGAATCTTGAGATACTTGAAAGGAACTAAAGATTATGGCTTGTGTTATAAATTTGGAGGCAATCTAGACTTAAAAGTGTTTACTGATGCTGATTGGGTAGGAAACATTGATGATAGAAAGAGTACATGTGGTGGAGCATTCTTTCTTGGCAAGAGGTTGGTATCTTGGACCAGTAAAAAGAAAAATTGCACATCCCAATCCATAGCAGAAGTAGAATATGTTGCTGCAGCAGTAAACTACTCTAATATTGTTTGGTTCAAACAGTTATTGGAAGCCATGAAGGTTGAGATCAAAGAACCAGTTGTTATATTTTGTGATAATACAAGTGCAATAAATATTTCAAAGAATCCAATAATGCATTCCAAAACCAAGCACATTGCTATAAAATATCACTTTGTCAAAGAATTGGTGTAGGACAAGGAAATCAGATTGGAATATGTTCATACAAAAGGACAAATTGTAGATATATTCACCAAGCCACTAGCTAAGGATACATTCTTGTATCTAAGAGGTAAGTTAGGGGTCATTCCCCTATCTGAGGCTCACTAAATGAAGTTTTAGTGATGCATCAACCAAAGCATATTGCAGATCAGTCAGTTGATGCAGCTTAGTCAAGGAATCATTGCATATGAATCAATACTCATGGTGCATTGCTATTCACCTAGTATGTGTTGTCTTTGGCATGTGTTGTCAAAGAGGGAGAGTTTTTTGTCATATTTCAAGAGATTTCTAAGAGGGAGAGTTTTCTTGGAGAGTTTTCAGTCAGAAAGAGAAGTTTGCTGATAGAGGGAGTTCTCATAGATGAGAATTAGAATGAAGCTAAGGATATGTTCCTTACTCTATGTTTTCTATGAAATTTCATTGTGCTATGACATGTTGTGTTGCCATCAATGCCAAAGAGGGAGATGATTGGATACAACTGTCTGAAGAAGATTGTTGGATTAATTATGTTGTCTTTGATGTCACACAAATGTCATATCAATTATCAAGCTTAGTCAATCAGTAAATTAGTTCCCAGTATTTACCGAGTTCAGTCGGTCAGCAGGTAGTTTTTAGTATCTACTGAGATATTTCGGGTGTCAAAGAAAAGTATGACAGAAAATAGTGTTAACCGAGATTCCATGGTTATCGAAGGAAAGTTAGTGTTTGTTGAGTTCACTCGGTCTCCAAAGGATGTTGCAGAATTCATAGTGCTTACTGAGTTCTCTCGGTCACCAAAGGAAATCCTTTTGGATTAGTGTTTACTAAGCAAGGTCGGCCCAATAAAGGATTTTGTTAATTTGAGAAATAAGGTTTGTTTATTCTAGCTGACTGTTGTAATGATTAGTAATGTTATTAGTGCCAACTTGAAAATCTGAATGGACAATCTAAATGGTATATATAGAAAGTCAAGTTGTGAATTAAAAGTGTGCAAGTGAAAAGAAGAAAAGTCTGAGTGAATTATGAAGGATGATTAGATATCCTTGAGGAGTAGCAGAGATATATTTGATCAGGAAGGATCTAGTGAAGCCAAACATAGATCTGTAATCAACAATTTAGTTGCATCATTATTCAGGTCACTTCATTGTTACTTTCTTACCATTGTACCAGTGATTTCAAAATCTCCTAACTGAGTTGGTTTAACAGCCATTTTGTAAATCCTCTAACAAGGTGACAGTTCTATTGAATTGTTTCAAAACCTCTTACAAGGGCACTCCTAACAGGGTGATTAAATCCTCTAACAAGGTCACACCTAATAGTGTGTTTTGTAACCTTTAACCAGGTTGGCTCCTAACAGGCCTCACTTCAGAAGAGTGAAAAATAGTAACTAGTTACATTGGTGGTTTTTCCCATATTGGGTTTCCACGTTAAGTCAGGTGTCCCTTGTGTTCATGATATTTTCTTTATTCATGTATGTTAATCACTGATGAATGCTTAAAAAAATTTATAATTAATACTAACTACAATAACTAAGTTTTCAGCATTTCTCTATATAACAGCAGTAAATGATTTAATAAGACATCTAAGGGATCTGTAGTAATATTTTTGTGGTTAACTGATTCACCCCCCCTCTCAGTTAATCCATCTATATTTCCAACATGAATATTTTAGTTACTTTATGTCTCTAATAGATTATGGATCTATTATAATTATTTATTATATCTGTACTTTTCATTTCTATGGTTATTTTAAAGTTTTGAGTTTTGTTTGTAAGAATTGGCATGTGTTTTCCTAGGGTTTTTAGCAACCCATTTTCTGAGATCTATTATTATAATAATATAAATTGCATCTATGGTTTTACTAAATTGAATTTATGAAAGTAAAATTCATAGATCTCAAATGGGTATCTCTCTGAATTTATTTTTAGGCTCGAATTAATGCCTTATTTTTGACATTTTGGCAGACTATGCCTGTCCATTCTTGATTCTGAATTTTCTGTCAAATGTATTCTTATCCTGTTGGCTGATATGATTATATAAAGGTCTGAATTTGATATCATAGATTATCCTAAGTTTTATATTTAATTTCCAATTGGTTTGGAGAAATTTTATTATGTTTTGTGAAAATTACAATCATTTTAGTGAAGGCAGGTATGAACCCTAACCAGAGTTTTCTCTTTTAAACTAGAATTCATAAATTTCTTTCCCACCATTGGATCTTCCTAAAAATCAAATTGAGAGCCCATAATTATGTTATATAAATATCCACTAAAGTTATTATGTTTATTATTTGTTTTGTTGAAGATATGGATGACTGTTCTATGATGACTATTCTTTGCATTTAATCCTTGCTTGAAATAATTTAGTTTAAGAACATCACTAAGTTTTAGGGTTTCGTATGGTTACTAGAGGCTATTAGAATTTTTTTTTGGTTAAATAGATCTATGTGTACTCTTAATATGTTTATAATATAATTTGGATGTCTCCTTATATGTTTGGAACATTCTGAATGCCATATTGGTTTTAGGGTTTTCAAGTGGACTAGGGACAACATATGTTTTCCTAAACTCAATCCAATGTTGTTATGGAATTGATATGAATTCTTGATGATGAATCTATTATGTTCTTATGATTTTTATATGTATGTTAGGGAACCTAAGTACACTAGGTGAGTGGCTCATAGTGAGCAGTCGGGGCCCTAAGTGGCTAGTACCGGGATAACCTACTATGAGTTATTTAATCAAGTGATAACCTAAACAAATGAATTGGGAATGGGAGATTATCAGAATGATAAATTACACACTAATCAAGATTAATTGTGCCTTTCCCATGCCTTTAGTGCTAGTAAAGACTAAGGATGGGAGTGGGAGAAGGTACCTATGCATAGGTATGACTGAATGACCTTGTCTGTACGAGAGGCATTCGGTTCCGTATGTGCCTACTTGGTGGCTGGGCCCAAGAGTGGCTAGTACCAAGAAAACCCAAGGGGTGAGGGCTATGAGATGACACTCACCTAGCTTGTAGCTTAGAGTCTCTACAAAATTTGATCATGCCTCTGGTAGTCCTTGTGGTCTTCTTGTCTTTTCTTTTGTGTTATGACTTTGGGGAAATTTTATCACCACCTTAGGAATTTCCTAGTTGTTATCTCTTGTATGGGACTTTGGTTCTATCTCCTAGCTCAGGGTAGTGGGCCTATTGGTTCCACATGGTTGGGTGGTTAATATATATATTGAGGTACTATTCGTGATTCTCTGGATGATCCTAGCACATATTCCTTTCCAGATCTGTAGTTGAAGATTTCTTATTAGATATTTTAATATGTTGAGATGTACTTATGTATCTGTATTCATGTAATTTTAATCTCCTAAAAGGAGTCTTGTATTATTGATGTAATCTTAATTGAAAGCAATGCATAAGGGAATGGGTAGTTCTAGGTAAAAGAAAGGGAAAAGAATGTGGAATATTGGACATGTTACTAGCATTGAAAGAAAATGTTTATGTTATTTCTCCTATCCTTTCATGTGTTCCATGTGTAAAGGAAATAATCTTAAATATAGTTATCCATAATGATGTATCACAACAATAATGTATTCTCTCTTGATGAAAGGATCCAAGGAAATTATTGAGAAATGATAGATTAGTGATTGGAATTATTAACAATGAATGGTTATGAAACAATGCAATAAAATAGTAACTTGATTATAATGTTAATATTTGGTTCATGTTAATGAAATACCTAGGATAATGCCTATCTTAATGAATATTAATCTCTTACCTAAATTATTAGAGAAAAGTGATATAAAGGATAGTAGATGTAGATGAAATAAATATGAATTTATGGAATGAGTTGAGAAAAGGAATAATGATGGTTGATGATTAACTTATGTTTAATAAAAGAAATAAGTCAGGGACATTTAACTTGATGCATTAAAATGAACATAGATCTTTTAAGCTCATGATTCCATGAATATCTTATGCATGTAAATGGTTTATATGATGTTGCTTTAGTAGCAATGTTAGGGAACTTGAGAGGACTTAAGTTGTATAAATCTTACATTAAAGTAGTGGAAAATTATTTCTTCTTTTAGAAATATGAAGTGTAATGATGAATATTATTCTAGTTTAAAAATAAATAAAAATTTACTACTTGCATTTTATAGAGGTTTATGTCTTGTCCTCTTGGGTTGCCTGGTAGGGCATTACATTTGGTATCAGAGCCCTAGGCTTCTACACTAGGAACTCTGGGAATCATAGCTCACCTATGCATAACCTTGAGTATCTTAACTTTGTCTCTTTTTGGATTTTTTTAATATGCTAATACTTGAATCTTAGGAAACAAAAGCTACATTTTGTGTTCTTATGTTGTATTGTCTTATAAGGATACACCTATTCCTCTATGATTGAGTTATATTCTAAGAATTAGTTATGTTTTTGCATAATGAGATCAATGATGTGTTAAGTGGATGTTTCCTATAATAATAATGGAATGGCAAAGAATTCTTGAGACTTGTGTTTGTTTTCTTGAAAGGTAGCGGTATCTCTAGAAGGGTCAAAAGTTAAAGGATACTAAATGTTTTGAATCTTAATTATGGTAGTAGATAATATTACCCCCTGATCCTACCGATAATATAATGTTGTGCACTCTATCTTCTTACAAATACCTAGTTGAATTTTATCCTACTCAAGGTATCTTAGAAATAGATTTTTTTTGGATCTTTAAAGAAATAAATGATTGTGGTAGTACTTGATAGGACTAAAAGGGAAATAATTAAATTACATGGCTACTAATATGTACCTAGGAAAGAAGTGAATAAATAAATAAATAAATAAGGAAAAAATAATTCTCTCTCTCTCTCTCTCTCTCTCTCTCTCTCTCTCTCTCTCTCTCTCTCTCTCTCTCTCTCTCTCTCTCTCTCTCTCTTCCCCAAGATTTTATCATAGGCTATGATTCACATTTTCATTTAGGAAGAGAAATTTTTGTCCCTATCTTGGTAAGAAGTTATATCCTTTCTGCATATTATATTAAATTACACAAAAAGGATTTAAGATAATGTAATCAAGAAATTCTAGGGAAGAGTATGTGCAATGATGGATTATCTATATACTAATGATGGAATTTGTTTTTATTAAATATATGTCTTGCAAAATGCCTAGTGGCTACTTAGGATCCTAGATGGGCATTTTGGAAACAAATTCATGTTTTGTATACATTGTGATCAACACCGTAGTAGTAAGAAACTAACAACATTAATTGATCAACTATGAATAAGTGTATGAAACTAACTCAATTTCTACTTAGAACTGATGTTATCTAAAAATTTTAAAAGTGTATGAGGGTAATGTTTCAAATAGGTAAAGGGTAGAAATTAAAGTTATGTACAGTAGTTAATGTTATTAATTTAGATGTTGTGGTTATGAAGATAGTAGTAGGACTCATATACTTCTTTCTCTCTTGATGGATCTATGATCATTATGCAATAAAGAATTTGAAATAACTCTTAAGAAAATGCTATATGGAAACTACCTGACATGCAAATTAGGGAAAAGTGCATATATAAATAGTAAGCTTTAAGAAGGGATCCCAACTTAATGAATAATGGTGCATTAAATTGTAAATTTTTTAGATCTCCTCTAGGGTGTGAATGTGTTTTTGTAAATCAAGCACTACAACTATTATGAAAGATGACTTAGAATATGTATATTGTAAAATTTGTGTGTCCTATGTCATTGGAATTCTACTTAAAGCTTTGATGGAAAGGAATATTTCTTATAAAACTGTGTGTTAATGCAAATGGTAAGTTTTAAGCATCTAGATTATTTTATTTTCATGATTACAAAAGTAAATAAAAATTATTTGATGTATTCCCTTCATGATCATAACAAATATAAATGTTATATACCTCTCTATGTTTGGTATTCATAGCTTGTAAGGAACACAAATTTTGGACCTTATTTGTAATAAGGTCTCACAGGTTGTATTATGTAGCGTTAGACTATGTCTCAAAAGGGAAAATATATCATAAATTGTTTCTTTTTTTATACTGGTTACCATAGATAGGAACTTTGATATTGTGAAATGAAGCGATAATCTCTGTTGCTAAAACATGTAATTTCCTAATATATTGATATTAGTGAGTAAACATGAATACCTTAGAGTTTCAACTTGATAACAATAATTTTGATGTAATTTCAAGTATTAACAAACTTATTGCATAAAGTGATAGAATCACATAGGTAATTCTTTTTGAAAGTCATTACTAATTGAATTAAGTTAATCTACACTAAAGTTGTAATAAGATAGGATTTACCAAAACTCTTGATAGGAGAAGTATGTGTACAACCATTAAATTAGGTTCTAGAATAGTAATATTACAATTCTATGTAACACCCCTATCTAAACTTAATGATAAAAGATGATACTAAAGAAGAAACAACCATAAATAAAATCACATAAAACCACAGAAATAATTTTTTTTTTCTTAAAATTAAAAACTGATACATATAATCATAGCAACTACTTCTAAGAGCTTTATAGTTTACAATCAATTTACATCAGAGTAATAATAATACTCTTTATTCAAAGATTAAGTTCCAAAAACAAAATTTCCTTCTTTCCAAAACCATTACATTCTACGAATAGATCTGATAACTAATAACCATGAAATGATCTGTTTCCCATAAAACTTAACAACTGCTATCCACTATCCCATACTCATTGATTTATCTATCTAAAACCTGAAAATCAAAATGAACACAAACACAAATAGCAAACAGGGCTCAGTCACAATGATAAAGAAAATGAATCATCTCCAAATATCTACAATCACAAAAGTTAGTACAATATAACATTTATGCAGATTTAAATACAGATGTAATTGAAAACTAAATAACATAATTCCATTCTTTTACACCAAAATCATCAAGCACTAAATTTCTTTCTAACAGAAACAAACTCGCAAAGAAAATGACAAAGTAATGATCCAATAGTTCATGGGTGTCCACATAAGGACCTATGCTATGTAACCGTAAGGAAACCCCGTAGAAATCCATTATGTCTGATGAAACCATAATGTTTTATCTTTGTTAATTGGAAACCCATGACCCTTGAATTTTATAATTATCACTTAATTAACAACTGACAAAAATTCTTTCCCATAAGGATATAGACTAGTGTCAGTCACAACTGACAAAAATTCTATCATCACAAGGTACTAGACTAGTGTCAGCCCCCAATCTAAGGATCATACTTGCATTATCTCAAAAACACTTGATCTAGCAATTAATGAAAGTAGTGAAATGAACTACATTACACAATTTCACTAACATTCTGTTTCTATTGCATCAATTTACAAAATTGAAACAACAATCAGAGATCCATTATAAAACCATGTTTCCATATCCTTAACATACATTCATAACATGATGTTTCTCAAAAGAAGAAAAAAATCATAGTTCTTTCTCCATCACAAATTCATTCAAATAATAATCTCCACATTAACTTAACATTAAATCTGAAACTGTACAATAAAAAGTCCATATTGAAATCACGATTACATCGGGTAGAAAAGAACTAAAATAGTCATATATCAACTGAATCAACACAACACCCATCACTTTTAACAACATACAAGCTTACCATAACCAATTTATTAAACTAATTGGCCATACATCCTGCTCTATTAATTACAAGTTTATACCATTTATATACATGTTGGCGTATGTACATGTATACACCACGGCTTGTGTATACATATACATATCCCAGCAGGTATATATATATATATATATATATATATATATATATATATATATATATATATATATATATATATATATATATATATATATATATATATATATATATATATGAATATATAATTATATAAGCTTGTAATTAATAGTTCAAAATGACAGTCATAGCATCTATTATATACATGATGGTGTATGTACATGTATACACCATGGCTTGTGTATACATATACATATCCCAGCAGGTATATATATTTATATATCTAATTGCATAAACTTGTAATTAATAGTTTAAGTCCATAAATATGCAATAGAAAAACCATACTATTCATCATAGTTCTGTCACAGAATACATCTACCTTATTATACTACTAAATCTGCCAAATACATAAAATAATGACAGTATAATAATAATAACCGACTTCTACCTTTAAACAAAATACCAAAGTGTTTTTCCTTACTGTCTGAACAAGATAGTAATTGACTTTCCTATAAATACCTTAACATTTCCTAATGTTGTAACAACTGTATTACACACTGGTGATAATTACTGAAGAATCATAAAGCTCACAATCAAGTTTTGACATAGCCAAAGATATACACATTTCTCTATTGACTGATACATACGGTGACAAACACCCATTTGACAAAACATTGACACCAGATAACTAAAGAAATACACCCAGAAAAATACTTCAATTCTACACCTATGTTGCAAGTGTAAATACAAAATACGACAGGTATCTAAAAACACTATGAAATACCACTAATCTCTATTTCCTCAATACAACTCAAAAGAAAACATCGATACCAACTTCGGTTAATGACAGTGGTAGAAAAACCTGATTCCACCTTATAACCAAGACTTTACAAACTGAATACATTATGCTGCTATAGTGTTCCTAACAATAGGTACAGTGTGAGAAGATCTAAAAGAAGCTTTGTAACAAACACTCATCCTGTATTCCAAACTGGTTCTCATTCCTGATTAACTCCCTTTATACTGACCAAAGATAAAGTATACATCGACACCAAAACACACAAGGAAATAACCATATAACATCTACATAACTATATTCCATAGTTCGGCACAGACTTAACTAAAACACTACCAAATCCAAACTCAGAATAGAGAAAACCCCTCAACACATTATGCTTGAAAACAACATAAAAGAACATGTATTTAATACCACAATAAAACCAAACACTTACTAAACAGTCATTTGTTTCCAAATTTCTCCACTAATCACAACATTTAATAACTAGATTAACTTCTTAACCTATCCAATAAAAAGACCGATTCATGACCGAACTCACAAAATGTACCAACACAAAACTTCACATTTCATCGACTAACAAACAGTAGTAATCTACATTCCATTAATTTTCATTTACAGAACATAGAATGGAAATAGAGGATAAGGTGAGAGATGCCCCTGCTTGGTATTCATGTGGGGAAGATATCTAGAACTGAAATGCTAGAGCTAGCCCCTACCTGGTGAGCTTCACAGACAAATCCCTACCTCAACCACAAAGATCCCTTATCACAGACTACCAAAATGCTGTGCAAGAGAGCCCAAAATGTAGAGATAATAGTATGAAACTCCCAACTTCCTAAATGACCATGAACAGAAGGGTTTATCTTGCCATGAAAACCCCTTTCCATTCCAAGCCACTTATCATGTAGGATACAATAGAAAAACAAGTCCATAACCAACTGTTTACCCAAACTCTCGCAGAATAATATGGTGAAAAATGGAGTCAAAATCCAAATGCAACTCTTCACCAGAGCTAATGGCGGTCATCAAACACAACAATGAATTTTCATTGATAAGTTCATTCAATGCAAGCTTATCCCTTGCAGTAAACACAACACATTTCCTGCCAAATGTCCATCCAAGTACAATTCCACAACCCAAAAAATAGCTTAAACCCCATTAACACCTCAATGGGATGATAGTGCATTAAAACCCTATCGAAAGTCATGTCTTCAAGCTAGTTTATAATAAGATGACTTAGGGATAGATTAATACATATCTTTGTTAATAACATTAGTCAATCTTACTAACTTAAACATCTAAGATAACAGTGCATGACAATGCCAAATAACTAACACTTCATCACACTAACCTCCTACTAACATACAAAATAGGATATACTAACTTAGATAATTCATATAGTTTTAGTAAATGAAATACCACATACTTACTAAAACATTCACTCATAATTATATGTATAAAAATACATATATACAAATTTATTTATTTTTGAATTCAGAATTTGATTAACATTAAATAACCAATAATTCTCTATATACTATCTATAGTCATTAAGATACAATTAACCATAATAATAATAATGAACCAATAATCTGACAATTGACTAACCATTTAAATTGTCCTTATTTCATAAT